>OMLM01012230.1:0-14975 GCA_900302695.1 Helostoma temminkii
TAATTCAATAAATGTGTGTGTGTGTGTGTGTGTGTGCACAAGAAGGGGAAGAAAGCTTTTTCACTAATTGGTGAACCTCTGTCCATCTTTACTTTTTTATACATGTTACTGACCTGTTGCCAATTAACCTCATTAATTCAAAATGTTCTTCTGGCTCCTCCTTGTCAGTACTTGAAATGATTCCATATATGTCAAAACCCCCTTATATTTTTCTTAAAATGCTACTTTTAAAAAAAACTGTGAATAAAATATAGATTTATATTTTTTGGAACTGGGTTGTGAAGAGACTTTATGTAAAGTCAATGATAATACATTTGTCAATCCCATTACAATCCTCTAAGATGTTTTACAGTGTACCTACAGTATAATGAATTAATAATGTAATGTAGCGTATTTATAGCAATAGTTTTGTCTGTATATTTTTCATATGAATGAACATTGTTGACTTAATATATTTACATTTTATACAGACTGACAAACAGGAAAAAGTCCATCACAGAGAGTCACTTGTCTTTAAATTGATAGTTCCACAAAATACCCCAGAGATATTTTGTTTACATACAATATGGAAACAGAAAATTCACATTTTAACTATACTGCCATTAAGTTTGATGTGAGTGTTTTTTGAATTTTTAAAATATTTTTTCTGTGCTCTCTCTAATAAACCACTTGATGATTTAGGATAATAAACATTAAAGTAATCAAAATAAATGAATAATTATTTTACTAATTACGCAGTATCGTATCGCAGGTAGTCATGGAGATGAATGACGTGTTCACCTGCGGCTATAAAAGCAGGTCCCACCGTTCTCTTTTCATTCTACACCTGAGCAGTGATTGACAGGAGCAGAACTCAATACAAGATAAAGTGTGAAGTTTGAAGTTGCTGACAAGTGACCGACGACAGTTAATTAACCCTCAGTGATAAACTACTAACATCTCCAGCGTGAAAGCAGCATGTCCTTCACTGGTCTAAGCAGGGAGCAGCACCTGTTGACTGTTCACATCCACCGTTTGGTTGATGACCGCTATGGTAAAACACAGTAGAGCACTAGCTAGCTACTGACTGAAATATGTTCACTGTAATTCACTATTCATTCCCAGAGCATCATATACTACAATAATTAATAAATACTATGTTTATAATTTGAAATGTAGTTATTTTGTTATGTTTGCTTTAAGATAGTTCTCCATAACAGCCTCAAAAACCTACATCTCCAAAACCATATTTTTTATCGATGTAAAATAATGAAAGATGATGGACTGTGATGAGAGTTCATGTGACAGGTGAAGAACAGTAGAAATATTGATGTGGTGCTTGAGAAAACTTGTTTTTTGAGTCGTCGTGTTTAACATTGAAAGTATATGACAAAGATGGCGACCGGGCCTTTTTTTGAAAAATTACCTGAATTATATTATGTGCGCGCGCCATGGAAACGACGTTAGAGCCCGGAACGAGCCACAGACAGACGTGTGACGTAACTAGTTTCTAAAGCTGACAGGCGTCATGATCATATTGAGCATCACTGTCCATCCACTAGCCACCATCACCATCTGGATAAAGATGGAATTCAAGGCAGCACAGAACAAGGTGGTTAATGCCCTTAAATGATATATTATAGAAGTGATTATCATTGGTTTGCTTTTCCCACATATGTATTCAACCTCGCTGGTTCTGTCCCATTTCTAAGAAACTGTACCTGCAGAGACCAATAGTGACATTTCTACACACGTTTAGTGGAGCTGTTGATCCACAGGATAAACTGTGTATTAACACACAGTAGAAGCGCTAAATTCTTTTGGTCTTGATGTATCCAGCAGAAATATTACATCAGCAATAAAGGTAAAGAAGCGTGTTTTCAAATTGACATCGCATTTCTCCTGCCATAGAAACACTGGAAATACTGGAATGAAACACTGACTGTTCTAGTGAGTTCTGTCAGTTCCATGAAGAAACTATTTTCATTTGTTTCTTCGTTGTGTTCAAACTTATGTTGGATAGAAATGCAAAATAAAAATGTTGTTTGATGTGATGTAATATCTGTCTGACAGTGGAATAGTGTCGAATGTCTCTTACGTTTTTGCTCCTTGACTTGAGTTGTGCTTGTTTTGTGTGTAAGTGACTAAATGTAAATGTAAATGTAATTCAGCTGCTGATCATCTCAGGTGAATTTCACATCCATAAATCTAAATGAACTGGCTTCAAACCTGCTTTCATCGTTCATCATGGAACTCAAACAGTGGCTCCTTAATTAAAGACGCGAAGAAGAGCTTCAACATCTTTACGTCATTTGAAACTTGGGTCTTAACATCATCTGGAAAAACGAATGAACTATAACTACGGACTCTGAATACACGTATTCTGTATTTGTATTTGTTTAATAATAACGATATGAATAAAAATCTGTTTATCTAAAGATAATAATTATTCAGGTCTGCATTTCTCCATCACTGTGTGACGTAGACGTGAATGACTCTGTTTGCAAACACGATCTTTGTTCTGAGCAACTTCTGTTTGGAATTATGAAATAATTCCTGATGAATGAAGTGTGAAAGAAGCACCGACATCTTTTCATCCGCAGTAAAAATATCACGTAAACGAGAAAAGTATAGAAGTTTGTGTGTGAAAGTGTTTATTAGTAAAGAAGTGGATTCTCGACGGTTTAACGTCGTGGTGAGTCTGAACACAGCGAGTCTGCACTGGAGGAAAGTAACTAAGTACATTTACTGAAGTACTGCACTTCAGAAGAGACATTTCTTCTTCACTGTAGTTGGACTCATTCAGTCAGTCTTTGCTCAGTCATGTCATCATGTTTTACTTTGTCTTCTCTGTCTTCAGCTGCTCTGCCTCTGCCGGCACCAGCCCTCCACCTGCTGATGACGAACCTGAGGAACCGTCCTCTGAGCGCCGCAGACATCGTCTCCATGAGGGAGTGCTTCATGAGCCTGTACCATAACCTGGTCACAGGCTCGAGGGACTTCCCTGTGATTCACTTCAGAGGGATCTTCAGCCCCACGAGGACGACCACGCCTTTCAGCCACGCAGAGCCGGAGCGGAGGGAGAACACCCGGCAGCCTTTTCTGGAAGCACCGCCGGGGCTTCAGCCTCCCGCCCGAGGCTCTGCTTTCACCATCATGCTGACTCCAGTTCTTCCTGAGAGGACGCAGCTGGGAGCCCTGTCGGCCGACCGCAGAAACTGTGTCCGCCGCCTGGATGTCGACGGCAGGAGCGTCACCAGAGTCATCTCCCCTGTGTACCACCGTAACTTCACGGAGATGGCGAACCGCTGGAGGGTGACCGACTACAGAGAGGATGGAAGCGTTGTGATGTCCGTCCTCTGCCGGTTCCTCAGAGAGTCTACACAGTGTGCAGCCACTCTGAAGAGGAAGAGGAGCGACACAGAGGGAGACAGCAGCAGCCGCAGTGTGTCTCAGCAGAAGCGCATCAGAGTGTGAAGGGACCTCTGGACCTTCAGTCAGTTTTGGACTCGCAGGACTGAAGTGACTGAACATGTTTGAGTCCACAAGACTTTTGTGTTTGCTCCTGAGCGCCAGCCTGAGCGTGTGGCGAGGCTGGCAGGGCCCCAGGTAGCGTCTGGCACCGGGGCCGCTTTCTTTGGCTGAGGAGCGAATATTGTACATAGTTTGTATATAGTTGATTTACCAAGATTGTAGGACACAGGTCAGTGGTTTGAGTGCGTCATGCACTGGTGCTTCTTGCACCTTTATTTCTTTCTTGAAGCTGGCCTGTGTGACAGTGTCTACTCTGCATTAGTATGTAAGTTAGAAGTTATTTCATCAGTTCACAAGAAGCTGCAGGTTTGAATCTGAGTGAAGAATCACAGCAGGGAACATCAGCACCGCAGGAGCCAGAGCAACAGAGACTGATCCGCGTGGACAGACAGGACGAGCAGACGGGTCAGAAGCAGAGGGACAGAGACTGATCCGCGTGGACAGACAGGACGAGCAGACGGGTCAGAAGCAGAGGGACAGAGACTGATCCGCGTGGACAGACAGGACGAGCAGACGGGTCAGAAGCAGAGGGACAGAGACTGATCCGCGTGGACAGACAGGACGAGCAGACAGGTTAGAAGCAGAGGGACGAGAGGAGAACAGTGAACCATCTTCAAAAAAAAGATAAATAGATTTATTCTATTCTGATCAGATTCTCACACAGTCCAATGATTCTTCTGATAGTCGTGTATTAACCATTGTCTCCACTTGTTTGTCTGTTACAGAGAAGAGGAAACGGGAGCAGTCGACACATTTTAAAAAGATAAGTATTAGTTTTTTCATTGATTATATTTTTTATTTATAATAAAACAGCCTTTATTGATGAATATTCTCTCTGTCTGTCATGTGTCTTTCACAGGAGCAGAGCAGATGAGACACTGTGCACTGTGAACGTCTCATTAACACAGATAAGTAGAATTTATTTTCTCATCAACTGTTTATGTAACTGCTGAACTCTGAACTGTTTATGTGTCATCTGTCCTTTAGAACCAGGAGACAAAATGAGCAGAGGAGACGACAGGAGAGGAACCTCCCACCATGCACTGAGAACCCTCCTATTTACAAAGATAAATATTCACATTTTATATATTAATATTATTATCAGATGCTGATTCATCATCCTGTTTGTGTGTTTGACTCATTGTTGAAGTTATTAACAGTTTTTCCTTCTTCATCTGTTGCTGGTCTTTTAGAGGAGAGAGAAGAACGGAGATGAGACGAGGGGACAGGTTGACAGCCTGCAAGCTCTTATTAAACATGTAAATATGCTTTTATGTTATGGTCACTTTTTTCTACAGTACATTTCTGCTGATGTCATTACCTGTTTATAATCTTGTGTGACATTTGTGCTTTACGAACGAGGACGGCAGCGAAGGGGAAAGGACACAGCACCTGCTGTAAACTCTACTCTTCCAAAAGATAAGTGTATATTTATGTCATGTTCTTATTATTAGAATAAATATTCTAAACAATGCGTTGCTGAGATTAACTGTGGTTCTTTCCTCCTCTGTGTCTTTATCTCCAGTGATGAACAACACAAAAAGACTGAAAACAACCATGAATTCCTCTTTGCAGCTCCTATTAAATGTGTTTCAGTGTCTAATAAATTCCCTTCATTTCCACAGAACAAGTTACAGTGTGTGTTTCTGCTGACTTTTTGAAATGAATCATTGATATTTACATCACTGTAATAATTCTGAGTCGTGACGGTAGTTTCAACTAAACTCTTCTTTGACATAAAAGACCAATGACACTGTTTCTCCTGCAGTTTGGTTTGCACAGTGAACATAAAGTCATTTCTCAGCATCAGTTTAACCACATTCAAGGTGAATTCAACAAGTGAACATGTAAAAACTTCAAGTTTAGAAACTATTTGAATAAAATACAATATTTTCTAGTAGAGTCATAAAAGTTCTCAGACAGTAGTTGCTGTGACAACGAGAAAACATAATGTTGGAGAAGCTACTGTGAACTTTACTACCTGCCAGTGGCTTCACACTGGAACTACACAGACTCATCTACATCTGCTCTAAATGTTTGATATACATCTTACAAAAATGTTGCATGTCAGCAAAGCAACAACAACAACAACAACAACAACAACAACAAACCCCACTGCTGATGGAAAAGTGCAAGAATGTCAGCTTTGGCTTTGGAAGTCACTCACCTGCCTTCCACCCAGCAGGTCTACTCAGTCATTCATGGAACTATTAAAATAGCATGCAGCCACTTCTCTGAATGTTTATTAAAATAGTAATAATCATTACTAAAACCTAGTATATTTTATATTTTATACAAGTTCAGATCCAAACATTCAAAACACGTTTTCTGAACATGGGAGCAGAAAGTCCACCTTCCTGGAAAATACCATGACACTTAAATCTGCTCCAACCACTTTAGAACAGCCACATAGCAAATAATGTGATTAAACACATCTGGATTTGACTTTTTCTAAGCTAAAACTATTAATAAATAAATAACTTTTTCAGCAGCTGTATTACTGGCTCAGATCAAATATGAGTTTAAGAAGTTTATTGTGAACAAAAGTGGTTAAAAGAGGTGATGTGCAGTGGACAGGGAGCATGGCTGCAGAGGATGGGGGCATGGTCAGGTGAGGGCCTGTAATGACAGAACACATCAGGAGAATGCAGGTGACAGTGATGGCGCCACAGGAGAATCCACACAGAAGAAGAAAAATGAGACACTGTGACTTTTAGCAAGGAAACTTAACGTCCGTTCAGAGTGGCTAACGTTCAGCTAAAATAATAATACATATCCACTGACTCTGTTGTTGTGGAAGAAGAAAGCTAAAGGCCTATAGGATTCATTCTACGACATGGTTATTGTCCACTTCACCACCATGAAAGACAGGAGAATGGTCTCTAAAATGGTCATTGAGATCCACACAACCTTCTCTCACTGCAGCTTTCCTATAGCTGAACTGTCCATATAGCTGTGAGGAATATCTGATGTGTGTGATGGAAGGATTTAACTGCAAGTGTCATTCAGCTTAAGTATTTGTTTTATTGTTGTTGTTTCCACACAGAAGATTGTTCATAGCTGTGTAGGTCTGGGTTGTACCCTAAACATCTCCTGACTGAATTTGCAAATATCTTCTTCTTTTACTCATTATTGAATCTGCTCTTTGTATTCAGCAGCCAGTTAGCCATACTTGAGCTGAGTGTTGGGTATCTTGTAATAAGACGTTTAAGCCTGCACGTAATAGGTCATCTGACTACATTACACTGGCTCCACATACAGTGACATACTCCCTCACAAGACAAAGATTTGAAGTCACTTGGCTTTCTCAAAAATGTTCCTCAGCCACTGGTGACCAGCAGAATCTAGTCAGTTCATCCTTAAATCCAAGTTTGTGCCAAAGAAATTGCCTAAAGGTGTTTCTGAGTTATCACATGTTGTGATATGAAATGGATGTTAAACAGTTAGGTCCAGAAGTATTTGGTCAGTGACAGAGTTTTTGTAATTGTTCCTTTATACACCACTGCATGAATGATGAATGAATCCATGAATGAATCATCATAAGGCTGAAAGAACAACATAAATGAGCAGAGCCCTTAACAGTTTAGTACTTTATTAAAAAGAAAGAAAGCTCTGGTGAGCTCAACAACATTAAAAAGGCTGAAAAAACCATGGAAGACAACTGGATGATCAGAGAATCATTTCCTTGGTGAAGAAAAAACCCTACACAACATCAACAGAAGTCAAGAAAATTCAAGAGAACGTAGAAGTATCATTGTCAAAATCTGCAATCAAGAAACACCTTCATGAATGTAAATACAGAGGGTTTACAACAAGGTGCAAACCACTGGTAACATTTAAGAACAGGAAAACCAGATTAGACTGAAAAACCTCTCATGTTCTGATCAGATTCAGATGAACCCAAGTTGAACTTGTACCAGAATGATGGGAAGAGAAAAGTATGGTGAAGTCAGTCAGCTGATCTCAACCCAATAGAGCAGCTCATCAGTTACTGCAGACAGGTGGCTGCAGTGAAGACCTGGCAAAGCATCTCTAAGGACAAAACTCAGAATTTGGTGAATGTCCTTGGGTTCCAGACATCAGGCAGTTATTAACTGAAAAGGATTTTAGCTAAATATTAAAAACGATGGTTATATTTACCTTAAGTCACTTTGCTCAAATACTACTGAGCCACTGAAAATGGAGGTACTCTGCTTAAAATGACTGTAACTCCTTAATGGTTAATGTCATATTTCTGTGGCTCCTCTTAACTCTCAGTCTACACTTTGATCACATCTTGATTGTTTTAATTCAAATCTATTATAGATTGTCCAAACACTTTTGGACCTAAGTGTATTTCTGTATATTTCAGCCAATCCACCAAAATCCATGCTTTTCTTTTTATTTATTTGGTGACATATATCATGAAGCAGTGACTGAACAAACAGGAAGAGTTTGGACCAATGAAACTGACTTGACCACACAGTGACAAAAGTACTGAAAACTGAAGCAAAAAACTAAAAACTAAAAAGGCCTTATGAAATAAATGTAGTGAACCAGTTAACATAAAAACACAGTAATGTCTGGAACTGCCTCCCTCGCTCTTGTTGCTTCTCCTGCGTTTGTGCATCCTGAATCCTTTGTGGCAGAAATCTACCTCCTTACACAAGCTGTGCGCTGATGCAGCTTGGAGAAGTTGTGGAGGTCTCTGCCTCCACCTGGCGATGGATGGAGAGAAATAAGAGAAGCTCTCTCTCTCTCTCTCTCTCTCTCTCTCTCTCGCCATGAATGAAAGCATCATCCTCAGGTATGCCTCCTAACCCTCAACTGCGCTCCAGCGACCATCAGCAGCAGCAACTACTACTACACTCCCCGCCTCTCTTTATCGGGTGGATGGAACAGACATATTGTAGCCAAGGGAAAAATATTATTTTACTATAAGTGCGAACTTCACGGACTGAGAAGTGATCAGGAAAAAAAGCCTCCGTTATGGCGTCAATAAGGGATTTCGACCCAGTCAACTCCACCGTACCTGCGACAAAGATTGAAATCACCGTTTCTTGCAGGTGAGCGCCGCAAAGCTTTTCCAACAACACGCAGCCACTTGTTAAGAATTCATCTTTGTGTGTTAACAGATTTCCACATTTTTAGCTTCGTGTCTTCAATCAGTTGTGAAGGAACTCTGGTGTTATTTTGGGTCATTTCCCGCTTTCGTCTGCTCGTTAAAGACTTTTCCTCCTGTTAGTGTCAGTATTGTGTCTTTAAGCTGCACCGAGCAACTCTTTCTCACTGAGGAGGAATTTGCATGCGCTGTGGGTGTAGAAATGCGTGGGGGTGCAGTTACCAACAGTAGCAGGATTTATTCTGAGTGCCGTGGAGAGCGCCGGAGCGCGCAACTCTCAGATCAGAATGCATATTGGGACATGAAAGAAAAGACACAGGGAGAGAGAGAGATGCTTCTGGTTGGAACAGTGGTTGTTTTAATAAGGCCTGAAGAGGACGATAGAGATATAAGGAAAAGACTGGTGTGTAACATTCTGCTTTGACAAATGTGTTTTTCACTATGACACATATTCAGGTTTAATAAAAGCAAAATATAAATGCAGAAATACAGTGTTTCTGTGTATGTCAGGGTCTTAAAAGCACCACACATGATGAGATGTAAGAAAGGAGAGGACATCAGGATGTCCAGCGTGAATGTCTCTGTCCTGGTGAAGAAGGCTCCAGCAGGAAGCTTCAGGGCAGCGTTCATGAGTCTTTGCCCAGTAAACACTCAGACATGCAGTAACTAGTACTTGCTGGGTACTGCAGGGTACGCTAAAGACTTTTCTGGTGCAGTATGTGACGAGCCCACACCCGACGATGTTACCTACAGTTTATTAAGTTCTCACTTAATTTAGTTTTTTAAATCCTAGTTTAAAAACCAGATAAATCATGTTCAAAGCTGTTTTACTGTTCAACATGTAACATATGACATTTTTCACATCAGCTGCTTCACAGTGTATTTACAGAAACGTTTTACCACCACAGCACCTCACTCTGCTACATACGTGCAGCACAGAGTCAGGCTTCCTGGTGCCTTTGTTCAGTCTCATATCACACACAATATTCGTTCCTTCCTGTAGGTGACCTCTGTTAAGGTGGACTTATATATGAGACATTTGTTTCACTCCACCACCTCCAACGGAAGTTGTCTTTAGCTATTCTTCCACACCACTCCATGGTCTGTTCCTCTGCCTCCCGTCCACTGCTGTCTCACACCAACTGTACTAGACTGTGTTAAAGGCACTAGAAAAATCACAGTGCTGCCTGCTTTGTCTTATTGCTGAGAAAGAGTTTGTTAAAGTAGGTACATCGTCAACTCCAACCTGAAACCTCTCATCTGAGGTCTGAGAATTACCAGCACCAACACCACCAATCACAGAGTGACTCTCCTCAGCATTGGACCACTGTCCTGACTCAGGCCAAAGTTAAAGAGGTGCTGCAGAAACCATGTCTGCACAGACCTTCAGGGCTGTGATACCATCAGCACTTATAGGCTGGTTCTGTTTGTCAAGGCTGCCACTTGGCTGGTGAAACCAAGGGTTTCTTTTGGAGCAAATATAATTAACGTTGAGACGAGCAGATATTTGCTAAAACGATTGACTGTGATCTACTGTGGGAAGGAAAAAATGCCAAACTTAAGTTTCACAGGCTGTACTCTGCAAAACAAATGTTGTCATTGTTCCATTATCTAGTAAGTAAACGCAGCATGTCACGTCTCAACAGTGCAGCACAGTGTAATGTTGATGTAGGGAAAAAAGTGGGCTGCAAACAACATCCACTGTTGTCTAATGTCGCCTTCCTCCCACTGCAACAACCACAGAAATATGTCTTTAAGATTTGTGGTTCCAAGCTGCGTCTGCGCTCTGATGCTGAGGCCTGTTTTTGGACGACACTCGCACAGTATGTCACAATGAGAGCGATGAACAATAAGCTTAGGGATTTATTAAATAATATGAAAGTGCCTACAGTGATAGGCATCTGGAAATGTTTAATAAAGTCTGTTTAATTCTAGGCAGTCAATGTTAGAACTCACAGATGCATTCAGGTGAAAAGCTTTTATATAAGATTTGTATTTGTGCAAGCAAATTATCAAAATATTTTTAATCAAAAACATTTTGATCAACAAAGGATACAGCATATTTTCCCCTCAGTGTTTTTCATTCATACACAAAACAGACACCTTCACTTCACTTCTTGTTTGCTCCTTGTATGTAACATGTTTCCAATGTTTTTCAGGCTTCTCTGCTCAGAACTGATGTTTGGCTTCCTCCTCACGTTATACAGATTCAGACTATTGGTCTTATTTGACCTCACAAAGACTCAAATCACCTTTAAAGCTCAAATGTTTTATTTGGAACCTGATGCTGCTCCAATGTGGTTTAAGGCAGGGTGTCTTATGATGAATGAAAAGCTGTTTATACCGAAGGAAATGTATAAACTGTTGAAACTGCCAAGCAGAGTGATCGGCTGGAGATATTTGATGAAGTCTCTTTAATTAGTGAGTGAGTTTTTTTTTGTAATCAAAATGGTGAAGGTTTTTTAAATTTGTGTGACCAAGTTATCAAATGGAAAAGCATTTTGACCGACAAAGGATGTATTTACCCCCTCGGAGGTTTAATCCACACATAAAGTTCCATCAGATTGGGTTTAAAGCATCTGTGAGCTGTCATCTTCAGGTGTGTCTGCAGATGATCTGTGAGATTAAAGGCTTCATGAGATAAAGAGCCTGGAGAATTCATTTCAAGTGTCCCTTGTTGAGTCAATAATAATCACAGCAAATACACCCGACCATGATTTGGAGTGTTACAGTAACTAATCTGATTACTTTTGTCTATGAAAAATGATCATTTTTGTCTTTTAACACTTTACTTAATGTCAGTTCATTACAGTCCCTGCTCACATGCATTCCTGTCACTTTACAAACTAACTGTGGATATTAACTGAGTTTGTTTGTGTCAGCTAAAATATGAATGATCAACACACTGCACCTGCAGTGTGTGTGTGTGTGTGTGTGTGTGTGTGTGTGTGTGTGTGTGTGTGTGTGTGCACGTACCAAAAAATGCTAAAAATGTGACAACTGTGATATCAACCACAATAAAGTAAATCACAATGTAATGTCATTTTGCAGCTATAGTTTGAGATATTGCTATATTGGATTCTATTCTAGTCAGTTTATTCAAAATAATCAACCTCATGTCTTACGCCTGTGTTGTCAAATTTGACAAAAAAATAATTGATGATCGAATGAATTTAAATAATTTTTTTAAAACTTTGAAAAAAGAATTTTGTTGGAAGAATCTCTTGTGTTTAGGCTGTAATTAGTCTTTAAGAATTGGTTTTCCTTATCCAGTGATGTGAATGTGCATCTGTTTCAGCTCAGTTAAGTCTGTTACTGGATCCTGTTGTTCTATCGCACATTTATTTTATTTTGCTGGAGAAAGTCTTTGGGGGCAGGTGTTGATTATCCATGACCTGTCTGCTTCATCTCAGTCCATGATAGAGGGTATTTTTGTGCATAAATTATGTCCCTCTACTTCATAGTGGTGTCATGTGGAAATAGCACATAGCATAGCAGTTATCACACAACATAACATTAAACACTAAAAATGGACAAAATATTATATAAATATGTTATATTAGTTTTTTGTTGACAGACACCTCGTCAGCCCATGAAACCACAGCATCTCCTCATACAAAAGGATTTCTGTACTCTGTGTCATGTCACTATGCTAACAGGGCACAAAGTTGCTGGTTGTGACAAGCTGTTCCCACTCCTCAATGTCCCTGGTTCCCACCAGTCCGGAGGGGTTAGAGAGGGGCTGTTGCACTCTGACACTGACAGAATGGGGTTGGCTCAGTGGATCCTCACTACAGATTCACTGAACAGGACATGTGAATACAGGGGAGAAAGAAGAGAGAGAAGGAATCAGGAGGAGCAGCGTGGGCTGGTTAAACACTTCTGTAAGAAGTAAAACCTGAAACAGCCTTTTGATGTGGAGCTTACTATAAACCATGAGCAACCTTAATTAAAGCTGGTGGTTGATGATGTTGGTCAATCCCAGTAACCCAAGAGACCTGTCTCACGCAGGGTATGCTAATTTGCCAAGCATGGTGTAATTCATCATTTTAATGATGACTATATTCCATTCATGTGGGTCAGTTCAGCTCCTGTTCCAGTAAATGTTGGCTGGGATCTAGAATAACAAGAATTCTATTAGTTACATGTGTGCAGCAGCTAGACTTACTGGTCTACTGGTCTACTGTCACTGTGCCTGGCTGGTAGCTACGTGTGCTCTACCAATATGAATGATATTTTGATACCGTTCACTGATAATAGTCTGGATGGTTTTTCGTATTTGGCATAGAGAACCCAACGTCAACAAGCTGAAATGTGGACTCGTCTGACCACAGAACACATTTCCACTGTATATCGGTCTCTCTGACCAAGCTATTCTACCAAATAACTTGCTAATTTTGCAATCATTGGGAACAATATATATTTTTTACTGTCCAAAATCTTTCAACCTCAAGTAGCAGGCAGCTGTTAGCAGAAACCTTAGTCACTGTTTCATAATCAGGGCATAATCATGCTCTTATGGCAACATTTTTTCTTAACTGACGGTCAGATATATATACATATATATATATGTTACTCAAGTAAGAGTGGCGTTACTTTAAAATAATATTGCTGAAGTAAAATTGCTGAAGTAAAATCCCAAATCCCAAAAATTACTCAAATAAGAGTAAAAAAGTATTTGAAGAAAAGACTACTCAAGCATTGAGTATCTGTTTAATCTCATGTCAGACTTTTTTTATAAATGATCTAATGAGACAGACAAAAAAAATTTGCAAATTATGGTATTATGGTTTCCAAATAATACAATAAAAATGAGTGATAATAAATAACATAAATAACAAAAAAGAAGAAACACAAATTTCCAAATCTCACTTTTTCACACCATAAAGCTTTTAAATCCATTACCTACAGTTGGTAATGTATGTATGTTTGAACAATGCAGACTACTACCAGTGAGAAGGTATACTGTACATTTGCTTGCCCTTCAAATGGACTCATTGAGTTTGGACTCTGAATGGGCTCTTCAGTTATATATATGATGTTTTATATATATATATGATGTTGTATATAACAAGTCAAGTGTAGCCCAATGTAGCTCAGTAGAGAGTATCAGCAGCAGTAGCAGCTCAGTAGAGTAGCATTTCTTCTTCACAAATATACTCAAGTAAAAGTAAAAAGTATGGTTCAGTAAAACTACTCTTAGAAGTTCATATTTTTTTTCAAAAAGTTACTCGAGTAAATGTAACACAGCAGAGTTTCCCCTACCTGAGCAAGGTCAAGTTTATTTATTAAATATAATTAGCTATATAACGCCAGATCACATCAAAAGTCATTTAAGGTTACCTTTTCTATAGAACAGGTCTATACCTTGTTCTTTTATGAACCAAGCTAAATAGCCTGATGTTATTTATCTTATTTACATCAGGGAACGTCATTTCTCTTCCTCTCTCTGTATTTCACAAAGCGTAGTTCCCCCGAGGCGCACACACAGGTGATCCAACCCTGTCTGCTAAAATTTACGTTCCTATACAACAAAACTTTTTTTTTTGTTTTATGACAATAGTAATAGCAACTGGATTATGTTTTCTGTCAACATAATGACGATATGTTCACCATTAACGTAAATGACAAGTCGCAAATACGTTGACACCCGTGGCAGCGTCCACCCAATACTGTAAACCTGCAGAGTAAATTCAACTTGTTACTACCCACCTGTGTGTGATTGTAATTCAGTGCTAATAAATCTTGCCAGAGATTTAGAGTTTGAGAGTGTCATTCACACTGACATGGACCACCAGCTTCAAACTGGAAATTCAACAAAAGTAGAACAACTTGTCTACTGCAGAGCTTGCAGAATTCATCACTCTTTATTTTTAAACCACAATAAGTAAGATTTGTTTCCCTCAACTCTGCTGAGTGTAAACACTGCTGTCATAAATCTCAGTCTCTTGAGATGCCCCTCGGATGAGTTTCCAAAGTTAACAGATCAACAGTGGCAAATGGCAACGGCAGAGATGCTTTTTGCCTCATTTCTAGCTAGTGTGTCATCAACATGACTCAGATTTTACTTTTAATGCAACATGTTACATATTTGGCTTTTATAATGCTTTCCTGTTTTCTGTGACTATCTTGTTATGCAGTTTGAGCCCTATGCTGATATGCAGGAAATAAATGAAAACTGGGTTTAGATGTAATGAAAATCATATGGAATACAGCAGCTGTAAACACACGTCTCAGGTGACAGAGATGAAAACGTTGATGTTGAAGGTGGATTTTTAACCCTGATGTTTTGCTGTCATGTCAAGGTGATGTTGTTATTCCTTCTCATCTAAACTGCTGCTTCTCCCTACAAGCTGAGCTC
>OMLM01012232.1:0-23077 GCA_900302695.1 Helostoma temminkii
AAATTGAGATTTTTATCAACCTCTTTACAAAAAGATCATGTGGTCAGACATTTTGCATCATGTGTTGGATATTTTAATCTCCTGCACCCAGTGACAACCTCGGCAGAGCTAGACACCACTTAGTGATAACACTGCATGTAAGAAGGCCACTCTTAAATATTCTGTTGAAATTATTGTTGATAAATTATGTAACAAAACTAGCAGACTGGCAGAGTCTCAGTGACGTTTACTGTATAGCCACTTTAAGCTAAATGCTAGTCAGCATGCTCATAATTAATTTTAATATAGTCATATCATCATCATGGTTTAGCATGCTAACACAAAATAGCCTAAACCTGAAGTTATTGGGAATGGCATTCATTTTGCATGGCGTCAGTATCAGAAAACATCAGGTGACCTCCAGTGTTCAATACCTGTGACCCTGAGCCACCTTGGTAGCAATGATACTACTATATCCAACATATCACATACATATACTTCTCCTTTCCTAGCACATGTATACTGACATGAACTCCATATCATAAACCACCACAGGGTTATAGCAGTTTAATCAAAACCAGTTTCCATTCATTAAAATGCAAAGTTATGCTGCACGGTGCCTAAAATTCAATCAGATCATCAACTCAAAGGAAGAAAGAAAGCTGTGGGGAAAGTATGACATTTCTGTCAGGTGAAGTTGCTGGGATACTTAGGCATCACTTTGGTGGTATAAATGAAAAAGATGATGCTTTTTGCAATCACAAAAAAATCTCTTCAGTGTTTGTCTTGCAAGAGTCTGATCATTTCCCCTTTTATTCCAAAAAGGCACAAATCACTTGTCAAGACAGTGCCAGCACAAAGCTTGACAGATCTTTGATTCTAACAAGACTTTACTTAAGACAAAGCAGTGCACAAGAATAGAAACTGCAGCATCCAAGCCTGAGAGTCCGCAGTGAGTGGGAACGTAGAACAACAAAACAGAAGTGCTCAAGATACGAGAACACAGATATCCTGTCTACAGCAAACACCCACAGGCGTGTATGCACACATAGCATTAAGAAGTGATAATTTAGGTTAGATTAAGGGGCAAGAGACTGCATTGTGTCAACGAGCGTCCTTACAACTATAGAAAGACCAGTGTGTTCAAGTAAGGACGAGTGTAAACAGACTCTGTATTGAGACATCAAGCTGTTATTTGAGCACTCTCCGGTCACTATGTCATCATGGAGACAAAATACAGTACTTGCAGGCATCTGCTGATCCCTCGCACAGCTGGCCGGGGGAGCAAGACAAACTACATTTGAGCACAAATTCAAAGACGGGCAAGCACACACACACACACACACACACACACACACACACACACACACACACACAGACAGAGTAGGTTGTACAACAAGGCACCTGCTGAGTCTAAGTGGTCTAAGCTGTATGGTGAATACACAGAGGACAGAAAGTCTCATCCCAGTGCTGCACATGAATATACAGATTACAGGGCTATAAATGTTGGGGATTATTTCTCTGACATTAGATTAAATGTAAAACAATACAGGTTGAAACCGAATTCTCTACTAAATCTGACTTCCAGCTGGTTGCCTGCATTAAATACATCAAGTCCTGCACTCAACAGTGTTAATGCAGAGCACAGCTTTGACAATCAAATGTAAGGACGACTACAACGTCATTATGTTCACTATTTTCAATATTATTATCATAATGTAAAGTGCTATCAAGTACAGTGGACATGGTATTTCTAAACAAATGATCATAGAAAATCCTGTAATAAAAAGTGTAATAATAATAAATAATAATAAGTGACTGCATATAATTACAGTGCCATGAAAAAGCCTCCTTCCTGATTTTTTTCTTTTTTTTTCTTTTGCATGTTTATCACACTTAAATGATTCAGATCATCTAACAAATTCTAATATTACACAAATAATCTGAGTAAATATAAAATTAATTTTTAAATAATTATTTTATTTATTAAGGAGAAAAAAGTTGTCCAAACCTGCCTGGCCCTATGTGAAAAAGAATTGCCACCTAAACCTGGTTGTGTCACCTTGGACGCAACAACTGCAGTCTTTCACATCACTGTGGAGGAATTTTGGCCCACTCTTCCTTGTAGAATTGTTTTAATTCAGTCACACTGGAGGGTTTTCAAGCCTTAACAGTCTCTGTTAGGTCATGACTAGGCCACTCTTTATTTTAGCCAGTCACATGTGGACTTGCTGGTGTGTTTTGATTCATTTTCCTGCTGCATAACCTAAGTGTTCTCGAGCTTGAGGTCAAACTAATGACCAGATATTTTTCTTCAGGATTTTCTGGTAAATCGCAGAAATCATGGTTCCGTTAATTATGGCAGGTCGTCCATGTCCTGAAGCTGCAAAGCAGCCCCACACCATCACACTACCACCACCATGATAGACTGTATATACAATGTTTTTTTTATAAAATGCTGTGTTAGTTTTACACCAGATGTAACAGGACGCACACCTTCTAGTATTTGCCTAAAAGTCTTAAAGATAATCAAAATGTTTTTTGGTAAATATGAGAGAAGCCTTTGTTTTATTTTTGGTCAGCAGTGACTTTTGCTTTGAAACTCTTCCATGGATGCCATTTTTGGCCAGTGTCTTTCTTATTGTTGAATCATGAACACTGACCTTAACTGAGGCAGGTGAGGTCTGCAGTTCTTCAGATGTTGTTCTGGGTTTTATGACCTGGATGAGTCGTCATTGTACTCATGGAGTAATTAGCCATCACTCCTGGCAAGGTTCAACACTGTTCCAGGTTTTTTTCTATTTGCAGATAACAGCATCTCACATTGCTTTGGAACCTTTAGACAGATCCATGTCAATTACAATGTTTCTAATCTCTTCTTGAATTTCTTTAGATCGCAGGATGATGTGTTGCTTTTTGAGATTTTTAGCATGTTTTACTTTCAGACAGCTTCTATTTAGCTTCTATTCACAGCACTGTAAATGTCCAACTCTACTCTGAACTTCCCAGTACAGCATGTTTATTATATGTCATGTGATGCTCTACTCACGTGTATTTCCTTGAGACACTGACTTAACCCCTAAACAGTGATGACAAGAGCAAGGTCACAGGATCCGCTTCACCCTGAATGGTTTATTGAACCTTTCCAGGGTTTTTACCCTGTGGCTGTTGTTAAAGCTTCACCCATAACCTCTATCCAATTGTAATTTCTGTCCAAGTCATAAATATTGTGGCTAATTTCATAATACAACTGGAGACAGTGAGCAGGCATGCATGAAATATTTGGAAACACAGAGAGACCACAGAGGAGAGAGAACTAAAGCAAATCCTATTCTTTGAATTATTTCTTTTACATACTGTTTACCTTTAAATGGCAGCTTAGGAGAAATGTGAATGAGAATTCACACACAGTAATTGAGTGCACATTGCCATTTCAATCACTGACCAGAATACACTTCCTATTAAGAAACTAATTCATTACTCAGGCAGCTTTCCAAATTGGTAATACAGGTTCGAGCAAAGCACCCAGGCTCTCACTGAAGGCCTTTGTGTTGTCCTGTTGGTTTAATTGTTTATCGCAGAACTGAATTATGGACCAGAAATAGACAGCTTTTGAAAATCTTAGCTCAGTAAAGAAGTGGGAAAAAGAAATATTAAAGACCAAAGAAAAGGTTTGTGCTGCAACAGACAAATGCTGAACAGAAAGCCACTTAACGACAAGTGATGATGTTACTTAACCGTAGAGGGAGGAAATTAGAAAACAATCGATTTATGTGTGAGCTTGAGATCGAAAAGGAAGATGATGTATTGTCACACACATACACAAACACACACACACACACACACACACACACACACACACACACATGCAAACTGGCTTCCTGACAGCATGTGTCCACCAGGATTTGTTTTCCCTCCCTTATGTTCACTATAAAAGAAAACAGCAATGGCACAGCAGAGACACAGCTCAAGCCTGAACGCTTTCATCAAGGCTTCTCTTGGTTTGTTCTCAGCCTCAACACTGTTCCCACCAACCTCTGCCTCCTCTGTTACTCATGATCTCACCTGCTGCGTCTGACTGCATCTAGTTTTGCTTTAATAGTTCGCTTTGTCCCTCTATACATCACTGTTATTCCTTCATTGTTTAGTTCTGTAACAAACTGCAGTTTGTGATGAACAACTGAGAGAGACGCTGCTAAAAAGCAGTTATTGCAGGAATCTGACCACTTCCTGACCTCTTTTACTGTAAATTTTTACTAGATGTGATTCCAGCATAAAGCATTGTTTTCTTAATTCTTTTTTTTTTTTTTTTGGTCTTTAAAATGTCAAAAATGAAATACCCATTACATTTTCACAGAACCAGAAAGGACAGTGTGCCAGTTGTGTGGTCAAAACCCAGATATTACATCACAGAGGACTAAGAACTAACATATTTATCAGTGTATACTCAACACTTTGGATATAATAAGTCAAAACAGATCTGGAGGTGTATGCACCAAGATTTTGTTCAGGTGTTTAATTAGATTCCAACAGACCGATGTTAAGTTTATATTAGTAATACGGATTTTACAAATATATTTAAGATGTATTTGGGATTTTTCAGTAAAATTGCAAAGGAAGAGCAGATGAAACTATAATTTCACCTAAAATAAAATACGTGGGGCTTAAGGCGTTTTAAATATTTTTATGTCATGTTTGTGCTCCAGGCTGGTGGCACACACAACAAATCAGAAATGCTAAACATCGCAAACATCCAAGCAGATAACTTACATGGTGAGATGTTTGCAGCGGGCTGCAGGGAGGACTCCCTCGGGAGCGTGGGAGAAATGCACAGCCTCGAAGCCCGTAACTGTGTCAAGCACCTACTCCCACACACAGCCCGAGGTTTCTAATGAAACCCCGATTCCTCTGCTAAATCGATAGGTGAGCTATTTCGTGGAGCTCTGTGTACCAAACAGCACACGGAGCTGTGCTGAGACGCAAGTATCCGTCAACTTTATCAAACATAAGGTTGGACATACAATAGGTACATTATCAGTATCGTTTCTCCGGGTTATAAAGACAGAGCATAATATCAGGCAACATGCGCGCGTAGCGGCTGCGTAAAAGTTGAACTGGGATTTTCAAAAGTTGAACTGATGTTAAAATAAGTGGATATTTAAGTGCACATCACACCAAAGTGAAATAACTGTCTGTTTACCTGGCATAAGAAGTTCTGACTGGATTGAACGGGAGAAGGTTACCTGCGAACCAACTGCTGCGCATTTTACAATAAAATGTCTTTATTGTAAGCACGAAAATAAGAGTTATGCTGGATTTTAAAAGAACCGATTGATTAATTTGCAAAAACTGCACTCTTACCTCTTGTGAGGAATCGTGCTCTCATACATCCATGTCCGCGATCTATGTGTGTGTTGAAGGGAAGCGTCCGGTTTGTCTTGTGGGGCAGTGAGCACATGCTCAGCATCAGCGGCTCCACCAGGAGCCACCACAGCACAGCGCAGTGGGACGGGCACACGGCTGCACCGTCTGCAGGGAGAGCTCCGACTGCTGTTAGATCCACTTAGGACCCCGCTGTCAGGATGACTGGAGCTGACTGACTGAAGGAGGAGGGAAGTACCAGATACCACTAAGGTCAATCACATCAAACCAGATTTAAAGCAGGTGTTAAGAAGCCTGAGCAAAAGTTACTTTGTTTATACATTATAATAGAGCAAGTATAGAGGATATTGCCCCAGGCTATATTTGTAGTGTTATTGGCAAAATTATATGAGATTATGTAATGGCAGCCATTTTACACAGTTCAATAAAACAGAAGAAAGACGTAAGATGTAATTATGTGTGTACATGTATTTGAATGAAAACACATCCTGTGCCCACATCTGTCATTTGTAACAACTCGACCTATAGTGGAAAATCACTGTGTACACTGTGAATTAATGCTCCTGCCTTCATCATAGCGACTAACCCCGCGCCAATATGGTGGCTGTGTATGGCAGGCAGCTTTAACATTTAGTAGGTGGACAGGATTAACAGTGTATTTATGACTTTCAGAGATGTCTGACCAGTCAGAATGGCCCATTGACTTGAATAGGAAACTAATGTAAGATACCTTCAGTTCAGTTCTGCCTATCCCTAATGTTATTGACATTATGACGACTTAAAATTTAAATTAGATATCTCTGATGGAATTTTTCATCAGTCATAATTCCAGTTAAAGATCTTTAATTTGACACTTTTCAAAGTGAATTACACAATAAACAAATAAACAATGTTAAATAAACAATGAATATATAAATAATTAAAAAGTCTGGCAAATTTCCCAAACAGTTACTGTTAAATTACAGTAATGCATATTTTCTGTATATTATCTGTGTGATTTTACAGGCAAACTATTAGAATTACAGATTTGCACCAATAACAAAATGTAAAACAGCTAGAAATTGCAGCAAAATAAACTTGGATTATTGCAATTTATATGTTTTTCATCTCAGAGGCTTTTTATTTCTCTGCAATATGTGGTATGAAAAGCAAGCAAACTGGACTAATGTCCATATGCCCATCACTAGAGTACCCAGCAGCCCAACATGTCTATTACTATTTAGAGCAGATTACTGTCAAATTATGAATGAAAAGTGTTACTGCACTTTTCATCTATAGGGCCTCCCTGTAGCTGTAAAACAGTTTAGTATTATAAAAAGCAACAAATCCCAAAGGTTCAGTTAAGTAGCAGTACCATTCAAAAGGCTTCATGAAGATATATATCTTTCTTCATCATTATATATATATAAAAGTCTATGATCTTTTTGGAAATAAGATATTGCCAGTCAATATTATTATTTTCTTATCTTAAGCAGAGTTATGACTCATTAAAACTGCATTGTATATTTCAAAATACCTGTCAAGATACCTACCAATACTTTATGAATAAAAAGTATTTAGGAATTACATACTAACACAATGAGACCTTTTATATGTAGCCTTTTGAGCATTTTTTTACATACACCACCAGATGTTGCTCCCCCTTGGCGATACCCTTGTGAGTGCAGAGGACACTGGGGAATACTATGAGTTCCCTAAAACAGGACGTTATGTCATTTTCACAGCAGGGATGACGCATGTTTTATTCCCTGCAGATTTCGACTGTTTTGTCAAGGTAAATATGCTGTAAAATGGAACTGCATCACCAAAACATTAGGTCAGAAACATTTAAGAGAGTTGCATGTAGATATACTGTTCAGTGGTCATTTGTTGAGAAAGGTCTGTAGGTCTGTAAGTTTCAGTGTTAGAAGGTTCTGCTGCATTTGTTTTTTAAATGCTAAAGGCAAAATCTAATCTAATAACAGAATATTGCTATAGTGATTTTGAGCTCTAACTTCAAGATCAGCTGCCAAACTAACCTGGGGCCATGTTTACAAACCTTCTTATAATCCAGAAGAATCTCCTAACTCAGCCCAACAAGTCCAAGCTAGGAGTCCTAGTCCTAGTCCTCATGAGACTGTTATTTTATGCTCAAGTTGTTCAGTTATCGTTAGAAACACATAGTCACAGTTTATGTTTTTACTGTTTTATGTCAAAGATGGTGTCAGTGGGTGTGGCTGAGAACTATTTAACATTTAGTTAGCCACCATGATGGAGGTTCCTGTAGTAATTAATGGGCCAACCATCCCCAACATGTTCACTTAGTTTTGCTTACTATAAAGCATAGCCTTCCTGTGGGATGTGTGGATTTCCTTAAAACTAAGAACTTTAATAGAAAAGATAAAAAGTCTTAAGACTAGTCTCTTAAAAGTCCTCCTACTCTTAGGAGCACTTAAGGGCCAAGGTGGTTTGTGAAGGATTTTTATCTTTAGTAGGATTTAGTCTAAACTTTCAGCAGATTCAGCAATTTGTAGAAAACATAATTCTTTTCTTGGGATTTCATCACTAAGAACAACTTTTAGGCTTCGGAAGCTTTGTGAGTACAAACCCCTGGTCTGGATATGAGCAAATGTTCCAGAACCCAGTCTAAATGCAGAAAACTAGAAATGAGCAATTTAAGGCTACACATCAGCCTGCAATGATTCATTTCAAGGCAAACGCACACACACACACACACACACACACACACACACACACACACACACCATATGGTCTGTGTTTCATGTTGTGTTGCATGTGGGTGTGCAACTACAGTTCCTTCATGTGTTGCAATGTCAAACAGTACACTATAATGTTAAATTCTCCCTCACTTCTTTATCTCACTCTATTTCAGCATTCATATGCTTCAGTCCATGAACAATACCAGTTGATATATACTTTAAGTATCATGAACATATATACACGAGGTGAAGCTACCTTCTAGCCATGGGTTTATTTTTCTCTTTAGAACCACATCATACTCTGACATTTGACCTACTAAACCTTTACCTCTTCTTCAGGATATATCGGCCAATTTGGCTAAAATCTGTCCTCAGCTTTTTGCTGCAACCACCCAGGACCCAACAGCCGAAGTAGCACCAGCTGATATCTCTCCCTTCTCTCCCCTTAACTCCTGCAGCAACAAGGTCTTCTTCATTCCTTCCTGTGATTTACCTTAGGAAGGCTACAACCCCCCACCCACCCACCATTTGGACTTAGATTTACTTTACTCAGGAACAGGAAAGTAAAAGTGTTAGTTTTATTTATTCATCTCCATAGGAAAAAGTTACACGGTTGTGAGTAAAAGTGCTTACTGATATATTACTTTTGGTGTTGGTTTCTACATGTATGACACACACACAAAAAAATGTAACAGAGCGATAAAGTGACTGTGAGAAGAGACTGTTGCAATGTCTGACATGTTCCCAAAACGCTAAGGAAACTGACTTGACCAAGTAGAGATCATCCGTTTGTAGAAGTGACATCTACATTGTGTCCTAAATGTAAGAATGGAAAATCGTCAGCATCAGTTCCACCATTGTTAGCTGGAGTCCATCAGTGGGAGATCCTGCCCAGCAGCATGCTCTGCAGCTGCCTGATCCTGCTTTCCTGTGGCAGTGCCAAGCTCTTGTCTGCCTTCTCCTCTTCCTCCAGCAGCTGCTCGATGTAGCAGGAGGAACCCAGTAAGATGTGGCCTGTGGCCTGCATCGAGAAGATGGTCCATCGCAGAGCCTCCCTGGATCAGAGAGAGAGAAAAGTATGACAGACCACACCAGCTGAACAGAAAATATTCAGAATTCATGATTGTCATTTCTCACATCAGGGGCATCTCATAAAACTGACATTAACAAACCTCTTTCATTGGACAAAAGTCTGCAAAAATTAATCCTCTCTGATAAAGCTCCATGCCAAAGCTGAAAACCAATAGATCTCAGCGGGGATGACGCAACCATTCCTAAAATTAATCTCAGTAAAATCTAGCCTTTGTTCTCCTGTTATGACCATTTTATCTCTGCCGCCAACACAGATATACCTTCTAAAATGTGACTTTATATGTATACATTTTATGTACATATATTTCATGTTAGAAGCTGACATACAGTAGGGAAAGAAACCCCCCCCAAAAAATAACTAAACTGCCAGTGGGTGGAATCAGAAACTCATTAAAGTCAAATTTAATCTCTCATTGGATTAAAATATTACTCAGGATCAGTGAAGTCACCAGAGATGCTCCAACATGAAGAAACCCAGACACATGAATTATGTAACCATTCATAACTAAACCATAAAAATGTCAGGGGGTCTTGGATATTTGGCACTTTCACTCACTTCAGCATCTTTTTGGCAGCGTAACAGCGCAGGTCATAAGATACAGTATAAGCACCATACAGTGTTGCTTTCACATTCAAGCAGCCAATGAAATCCTTGGGGTTGTTCTTGTAGAGGTCAAAGGTCAGTTTGGCCAAATCTGTCCGGTGCTGCTTCCTGCATTCATCGAGCTGATTTCTGGGGGGGCTGTTCTGTGAGGTGACGGACAAGAAAACATAAGTTAGGTTGAAAGGGAACCCAAACGTACTTTGCTGCTGTGGTGTCAGTCAACGTGCAGCTCGAACAGACAATTGGATTACACATTAAAACAGCTCCTGCAAGTGGTAATAGGAGAGGCAAATGACAATGAAGCAAGGTCACTGGTAATGTTTTTTTGGGAGTGGATGGATGCAAATCACTGCATGCATCAAGTTCTGTGGAAATTGATTGGTTTTAGGTGAACACCACTTGAATTTGATGATAGCTCTGGGACCAATTAATATTCAACCCCAGCCTCTCATTTTTCTTTAAAAATGATGAACAAAGGAACTAATCTCTGGTCTCCCTGCCTTCGTCGACATGTTACACCTCTTCAGTTTAAACTAACATTTGCTGCTATTCAATGTCCCCGATTAGTCACCGTTTTATTCTTCAGACAACAGATTTGTGTACCATCCATATCCATGGCTGCTGCATAACAAAACAACAACAAAAAAAAAAACTCTACGTCAAATAATAACTGACATAATAAAAGCTGAACAAACAGACAATACTTTAAGCTGTGTAATTCCTTGGAGCAAATAATCAACAGTATCACCCAGACAAGTTAAATACACACAGGATGCGGGGTCCACTTCTGTCCTTTGTCCAGCACCATGAGGACAGAGTTTTCAGGCAGCGTCTGGAAGAAGTCTTCTGTGTCCACGCCGGTGCCGTCTTCATCCAGCACCATGGCACTCACGCATGGTACATTCAACGAGTCACTGACCTGAGACAGAAAGACAGTGAGCGCATCACCTGGGAAATAAATGTGTTGCACATCATGAGACCAAGATGCACATTGTAATTCAAGAGGAAACAATCTGACAGGGACACAGAGCTATAGCTCATTTATATGAGTATCAGCAATGGTGCAGCTGTGAGCGAGTCACAGGCCAGTTTGTCTGTGGTATTTTTAGCCCTTTACACACACCAGGGTGCCTCCTTCTTTCATCACTATATTGTTGATTTTACTATTCCTTCAGCTGTTTGAGTCACTGATTACCTTCCTCTCAACTTGGCTCATTCAGTATACCCTGCACCTGCCCCTTTCCTCACCTTGTTCATCAGGTCTTGTAGTGCATCTGCCATGATGCCCTTTTTCACACTGCGGTCAGCGTTTGTGACCCTGAAGGGTTTTGGCCGAGGAGCTCGACCTGAGAGGAGCTGCTGGGTCATGGAAGCACTGGCCGACACGCTGGCTGTCACACACCTGAGCAGAACGAAAGTCATACAGTTTGTAAATTTCAAATGTAAAACCTTGCTGATGGGTGACGGCGCTGAGCACCCATGTGATCGCACGGATCAGTGCTTACTTGGAGAGGGAAGACGGAGTCAGAATGCTGAGGGACTTCATAGCATAATCCATCTGAGGCCACCTCAACCTGCAACTGGAAGCACAGTAACATCTATTTAGCACCAGAACGACAAACACATCAGTGTCTCATTGCCAACAGACCTCAAACAAGGTGCCAGATCGTTTTCTTGAGCAGTTGTTTACTGTTCTGAGCTTAAAAACACTTCCCTGTTCCTGACTCACATGTGACTGTGCCAACCAATCCCAAACTAGGACTTAGACTGAGGTAGATGCAACAGAAATCACACAAGCAGATTAAGCCAAGATTTTAAAATGTTTTAAAGCCGCTGATGAAAAGATTTATATTTGTAAATAGTTAACTGTCAATATGTAAGTAGTCAGCTGGACTTTAACTGTACAAAAAACTAAATATAACTGGAGAAAAAAGTTCAAGTTTTACAATCCAACAATAAATGAACACTAGCAGGGGTGTTAGGACCAGTTAAGTCGTTCATGTGGAAAATGAGCCTTCTGTGAATAAACTACACACATTTCACAATAATGTCCTGATTTTAAAAAATAATAATAATAATTCCAACACAAATACTCTTACACTTGATGAAAGTGATACTTCCTCAGCTGTGATCCTGGTACAATCCTCACTGCTGTTGTTTCCTGTAGTGCTGTTGCTAACGCTGGTTTGACCACTAAACTTCTGTCTAAACTCTTCTCGCTGCCGTTTCTTGCACCACTTGGTTACTGAACTTTGTGCTCATGACTGTTGAGCTAGTTGCAAGTTGTGAGCTTAATTGAGTAATTCTCCATAAACACTCCCACTGATCCTCCCCGGTGAAAGGCCTGGATCATGGTTTGTCATCCGGAGTTACATTATGACATCATGTATCTGAACTGAGCATCCTAAAGTTATTCTAAACAGCAACAAACCATTTTCTCCCCATTTACCTCATAGTGTTATGTTACAGATAGTTTTGAGTTTATATCCAGAATTTGAGTAAACAGTCGTTGGAAATACTGAAAACATGTTCACTTGAAACATGCTGTGTGGTCTGGATTATCCACATTGTTCTTGTGGAAACTATATGTACTCCTTCACTACTTAAATGTTCTTTGCAATCGTATGTAACAAAGTCTTGGTTAATAAAATATGAAGTTTAAAGAGTTGTCACATTTTATATTTTTTTATAAACATGATCCTTTCCGGCCCAAATTTAAAGTAAATTTGAGTCCAATACAATCCTGACATCAAGGGAAGATAAAATAATTACACACTGGCAAGAAAGGTAATAGCCGTCATGTTATAGTAGAGATTTCCCTCTTTAATGCAGGGAAATAAAGCTGGTGATCATTCAAAAACACATATAGATCAGAGGTGACAGATAATTACTGAAAAGCACCACCTGTGTAAATTTCCCAAATGAGATCATCAAATGTTTGCAACATTATCTGACACGGTGTGTTGCCTGAGGGCAAGGCGTGCCCACACCTTCCAGCGTCATGTTATATTGCACAAATACAACTACAGGTAAACCAAGATGAACAGTGTGCATTAGCGCCAATTAAGACTAAAAGATTTAAACGAAAAGTGAGAAAAGTAACTTAAGTAACTTAAAATGCGCCGATTAGTGAGGAGAAGCAGAGTCACAGCTCCCATCACAATGTCACAGTTTGTCCTGCCTGGTTTCCGGCCACACTGGGCTGATGTCTGTTGAATGGTTTAATAAGGTAAAGATGACTGAATGTTCGTCTCACTTTTTCTGCTGTAACAGCACAAATGCGCTCCAGTTAATGGCAAATTGAACTTTAGTTCAGATAAGGGCAGAAGAATACAAACTCTAGTCCCACTGCAGCTCTGTTACACAATCCATATGCCACTGCAAACATTTCATGCAGTCAGTAAGTGTACACACAGCTGAGCAGCACATCATTCACACTCTGCAGCCTCCTGCCCCACAGCAGCTTTAGGAATGGAAATAGAAGAAATGGAAGAAGAAAAATTAATCAGTTTCACACATGGAAAACCCAGAACCAGCTCTGACATTAAACATATTGTTTGCTTATTGAACAGGCTAATCCCCATGTCTATTTATGCCACACTACTAAACTACTGCCAAACAAATTCTGCTTGTAAAGTGGAAAGGAAACAAGTGGAAAATAAATCTTACTGGAGGAGGACTGAATAACTCTAAGTGAATAACTCAGCGGAACTGGAGGAAATGTGGTGAGAAAAAAAGCTCGTTTTCTTGAAAACAACATGTTGAGCAAGGCAGAGCTTAAAATAAGAACATTTGTGTAGGTAATTTTATATCAGGACATGTTTGGACAAATTTAAGTCAACAGTCACTAATTACACGCCTACTGAGCACCAATGTAGCAGTGGACAGTTACCTGTGCACCACCTTGTTTTATATTTTAAACTGCCAAATGTAATATGTATGAGCCACATTAAAAAAGCTGTATGAAGGAAACAGAAAAATGTTCACACTTACTTTCCCCCGTGTATTCCTGCTGAGAAGCGTCTCCACGAACCCTTCACTGCCTCAGCGCCAATTAACAACACCTGCATGGGACTAATTAACCGCTACTGTGTGCGCCATTTGACTGTTTGTGTCTGTCTGCGAGTTTGGTGCTAGCTTAGGTGTTCAGCACTTAAACAATAAGGTACCCTGTGCAGAAGTACACAATTGAGCAGACTTGAGTCAAACTTTTAACGAATAACAGTAAAGCCTGTGAGCGTATAGCCTGCTCATTAGCCTGAAAGACAACGAGGACATCATGTGGACAAAAGATGTACTGCAGGTAAGAGACACCTGCTGTAGTCCACGTCAGCGCGTTGGACAGTAAGGGAAGAAGTGTAGTTTACTCTGGTAATAATATCTCAAAGTTAACCTACCTCAGTATAGTAAAAGGCCCGGATTCAGATGTATCAATAATACCATTAGTACTGCAGAGATACTGTTCTCCTTTCAGGATCTGGTTCCAGTCCACTTTGGTTTAATTATTACTGAAGCACAGTGGTGGAAAGAGATTGACTGTTCTGCTACTTTATACTTCTGCTTCAACATATTTCAGAAGTACATAATACCACCATGGTGGCTTGGACTTGTCAGCAGAAGTTTTCAAGATTAATGTGACAAACATATGAAGATAAAATGCTGTGCAATATTAGAGAATTAAAACGTTGTTGTCAACCTTTTCATAGCCTCTGTAGAGTTGTCATGGTTCCATTTTCAAGTATTGTTGCAGGAGCAAAGAGGTGAAATTAATCAATCAATTATAAATCAACACAATAAACAAAAGGGTGGGTAGTAGAAAAAAAGTAATGTGTCGCATTTATTTTTTATTTTTTACAACCCTACTGATAACATCATCCCCTAGATTTATCTGGTGACCCTTTGGGGGCCCTGATCCCTGTGTTGGTTCAACCAGCTGCATGGAAGTGCAAATCACTAAACTATTGTTGCTAAATTAGCTTCATCCCAACAGCTGCAACAGGAAAATGCAGCAAATGCATCAGTATTAACATTAATGGTCTGTGTCATGGTAATAAATCAGTGAGGGAATATTTTACTGTAAATGTGTTAATGTGCTTGTAGCGTGTTGATGTTACATTTGGTCAAGACAGAGTTAATTTAACAATTGAATAGTTTATCAAGTAGTTTAATCTATAGATTTGCATCTTATTAGATTGTTCTTGTGGAAAATTTCTCAGCAAAATTTTATTAGGCAAATCAACACATATATCTTCAGCTGTGTTACCATTTCTTGAAAAAGGTTTTCTAATGATCACTTATCCAAAAAAGCTAAAATAGTACTAAACTTTTGACTGCGAGTGTACATACAGTGCAGTAGAATTTTGAGTAAATTTACTCAAATACTGCAATACTAGTAGAAGTAAATGTACTGTGTACTACTGGTGTTAAAAAAGAAAAGATCCCCAAGTTTATTTCCTGTATTCTTAGCAGCTACTGTGGCAGAAATAAACCTGTCCAAGCTAATCTGCCAAACATCTTGAAACACAACTGAAACGGCTAAATAAAGACTGTTGTGTTCCAGAAGTCGTCACTCATTACATAAAACAGCCTGCAGTTACATTTCTATTGTGACAACTTCCTTGTGATGATGAGTGGAGTTTTTTAGGACTGTGAAGACAAGGTTTTACTTATTTTACTTATTTTCAATATGCATCATACATTCTGGAAAAAACCCCCAGAAATCTTAGGACTCGTAGGATGTTTAGGATTCACTGTCTGTGATAAATCTAGTAATGGTAGCCTGAGAAAAGTGTTAAACCTTCCTTAAATAGGATTTTTACAATATGCGTAATCAACCCTGTGCTCCTTGGCGCAGCTGCACCAATTAAATACTAATTTTTACTTAAATTTGTATATTTTCTGCACAGTGGCTTCACTGATTTAAATATCAGTCTGTTTGTTGGATTTATTATGGCTGTACATTTTATATAAACTATCTGTTATGTTTGCACATTATTGGCTCAACTAATATTTAAGCTGTAAAAGCTGTGAGTAATATATGAAATAAGTCAAGGTCATGACCAGTGTTCAACAAAACAAACTCAAATGTAAATCAGATGAGCAGCTTTTTCACTCTGTTGCTTCACATTTCACGCTCACTGCAGGGCCACAGATGAATCATGCCACCGATATTAGTCTAATGGAGAACAGATAATGCTCCGGACTTAAAATAGCTGTGTCTTGTTTGTGAAATGTATCCAGTATTAGTGAACAAAAGTCTATAGGAGGGCTCTGTTGTCAATATCCTGCCCCTGTTTTTGTCCTGTTATCACACATCAGACCACGCTGTGGGTGACGCAGGCTCATTTGGCTCAGACCCATTCATTTGTGTTTTATGGGTTGCTGATGCTTGTAATTACACTAAGCATGCCTGATAACTCTGCAGAGTGCAATGAATTGGACTTGAGAAAGAAATGTGATAATCATATTAGATTTAATTGAACAACCTTTTCTTTGAATTCAAGATTACACATGCAAACACAAAAAACAGATTTCAGGACCTGATCAGAGTTTCTGACTCAGAGGTGAATAATCTGTGAGACACAAGACCAGCTTCATCCTACATTGTCTGACTTTGCTTCCAGTGTCCTTTTGTTTGATTATGTTTTATATCATTGTCAGTCAGTCCATTGAGTGTTTTCCTTGTTACTGAGGTAATACGAGCATTGAAGACAAGTATAAAAGTAAAGCTAAGCTCTAAAGAACGGATAGTGACGGCAATAATTGTTGTCATCCAAACTACCATTGTTTTAACCAGGTACCGGTGCCACAACTCTGCTGTGAAGTAAGATTTTCTCCATCAAACACTCAAATCGCTCCCTTTCATTTCCTCTTGCCTATTCGTGCCATCAGCTCTGCATTCGCCGCAGCCTTGGTCCTCATGTCCTGGTTCTTGGCGAGATCTATGAGGACGCTGAGGATGCTGGTGGGAACATCGAGGGACAGGGCAAAGCGGGACCCCTGCTGAGCTCTCTTTGGCACCTGAGAGGCTGGGCGCGGTGCTCGTGCTCGCCTGAGGACCCTGTGATGCTCTGACCGGAGCAATGAGTTTAACAAACCGCTGTGGTTTAGGATGTCGACAGCCAGCACATCCCTCTGTGTGTCTTCATCAAGTTTAGCAAGAGCGTGGCTGCTCCTCTGGCTCTGGACACACCAAGGCAGCAGCAGAGCCAGGCAGAAACACACACACACACTTCTCATTATCAGCACTGTCTGCAAAAAGAGATGAAGAAAACATTTACCAGTGGTTTAGAATTACACAACTGTGACCCTGCAGTGGTTCTCAAGGATCACTTGCACAAGGTGGGTTTTTTCCCAATAAGCAGACAGTGGCCCTTCATTACTGATTTCATATCAAAACCACACTTCAGTCATTTTTTAGATAAGATAAGATAATTTACACAGTGGGATGTAGAATACGGCACAGTAGAATAATTAATATCAACATGTTATTATTAATACTTAATAATATAGCATTAGAGTGCAATAATAACATCCATCACCAGCAATATGTAGCCAAGATTTACACCCGACCAACGAGTGCACAAATGGACATAAAGGATCCACTGAGCAGTACCTGGAATAACGTTTTAAATTCCAAGACAATGGTGAATTCACCCACTTCTCTTATGAATCACTCATTATTAACTTTTTAAATGTATCATGCAGTATTCTCTGGGCAGGCATTAACAAATGTTAAAATCCCAGTCCATACTTACATGGTGTCACCTCTGTGAAAAGTTGGTAACTTGACAAAAGGCAGGGTTCTGCTAATGTTCACTCCTCTTTGAGCCTCTGATTCTGTATCTTCTGTCTCCCGGCTGCTGCTGCTGCTGCTGCTGTGTCCTCTTCAGCTTTTGGATGAGCGACCTGTGTGACACACAGTTGGATGTTCGGCTGGAGTTGTGCCTTGTCCGCTTTGTCTTCACCCACGTTGGTCTTTGCGGTGACGCTGCTCCCTTGTACTCTCTGTTTATCCTTTACATCTCTACACCCCATCACCCTCCCCTCATTTCATCTAATATCCTCCATGCTCAATGCCATCTTCCTATTTCTAAAAATAGGAATAATCACAATAGTTTGCCTATAATGAGTTGGATACTTGTCACATTGTGCTGGGAAATCACAACTGAAACCCATCACCTCCATTCACAAAAAACAAAATAGTGATTATCTTTCTGGTTGTGTGTGTGTGTGTGGTTTCTAATTGTGTCTTACTTTAAGACAAGTTTTGGGAGAATGTGCACAACGACTTCCAAAGAGAGCACATTTATTTTATTTTATTATTTTCAAGTTATGGTACAGGTATGAAAAGTGAATGCTGCTTTCAAAAATTTCTCATTAACAAAGCACAGAGACACAAAGGGATTACACCCGATAACCAGCAGTAACTGAACTTCTTCAATAACCACCAAATGTGCCTGCTGTCAGTGAAGAAACAACATTGAATAAACAAGTTCACTGGAAGAAAAACTCAACACTAGTGGACAGGTGTCAAACTGGAGTGTCATGGTTTGGGTTAGTTTTACTGTGTGAGAACTTTAATTACAGCGCACAAAGGATTTTAAGCATGTACTGTACATGTACTGTATGTGTGTTACTGTACATGAGGTGGCTCAAGTTCTTCAACATTAACTGTGAAGAAAAGTCTACAGACGTTTAACATGAAGCCACATCCACTAAAATAGAGCCATCACTTAGTTTAGGGAGAGAACTCCATTTATAAAATATGGTCTTACTGCTTAAGTAGAATAAAATAAACTGAAAATGTCGTCCTCAGTATCTAATAATCACTAAATGTTGTTATCGATCTAAAACTCTCAGGTCTGATTTGCACAAAAACCTCAGTATAATTCATTTGCGTGTCTCATGCGGCAACTTGAAAAACCTGTAAGGTATAAAATGGGATAACTAAAAATAGTCTATCAAAATTGGCGATTGCACTTAAAGGAACAAACTGTTCAAGATTTTACATTTACAGAACACAGGAGTGTTGGGAGGACAGACAGAGGAACCACAGAGAAAGAGGCAGACAGACCCATGAGGGAAACTCAACAAGACAAAGCCTACCTCATTTCCTGAGTCACCTCCAGTGCAGCCCATCAAGGGAGTTATCCTCATCTGACTAATGATATGAACAGTGTAAGAACCGCCTGATCATGATGGTTGGGCCCTCAGGGGCCCCAGATTTATGAGCCATCTCACCCTCAGATAAACAAACGTGGGTCATGCAGAAGCAAAGAGCGATCTCCACATTCATTCACATACCAGTAATGTTCTTTTCAGGGAAACAGAATGACGGCAGAGTACGAAGGATGTTATTTATATACTGCACAATCATCGCAGGTCTGTGTTTTATCATCCAAACAGCCATCGATAAAAAGAAAGGTGAAGTCGACCTGACCGTTCTGTACATTTAAGATCTGCATATGGTTCGATTCTGAAGAAAAACAATGAACAGGCCATTTTCATTTCAGGTACCTAAACTGATTGGCTGTTAATATGCAGTTAACTAAAACTGCTAAAAATCTGAAGTGAAAGAAGTGTCTATAAATATGCCACACAGCACATACAGAATGACAGAACACATGAATGTTTTACAGTATTTTATTTTTGTCAGATTGAGATCTTCTGTTATGTACAATACAGGACAGCAACACAGAAATGATAAATATACTCTTGCTCCAAACTGGTTGTAACTTGTACTGTGTCCAGGAGATGATTACTGCCCACTCTCCCATCCCCTCTGCACGTCAGCACCAGGTGATGAGGTTTGTACAGACTGCCTGTCCCCCCCACGGTTAACTAAAAGAGTGATCGCTGGGCAGGAAAAATGAGAGAGGCAAGGAGAGGAGAAAAGACGAGTGGCTGCCTGTCAAGCCAACATCTGGACAATTCTCAGGTCTTCACTCTCACAGTGATGAGAGAATGAAAGCGGCATGTGGCTGAAGGGGAAAACACGGAGCAAACATGGGACCCGCGGAGCAAAAAGACAACTTATCTTAAAACCTGAGCCAGTACATGGCACTGCGCATTCTGTTGTAGTCGGGCAGCTGCTCAACGGGGCCTGGTGGACAGAGACAGGAGGGCCAGGTTAGTGGAAATCATCAGACTTTACAGCAAAAGTAGTAAAACCACAGTAGTACTCACCGACAGCTGCAACAGCAGGACACTTGTCATAGATGTATTTGAAGCAGACATCACGCAGCGTCTTGGGGGTCACAGCCTGAAGGAAACACCGAGAGGACAACAGTTCTCATCCTGAAGACACTTTAAGTCTTTATACTGTAGAGAATATCACGCTGTTTGTCAACTCACATCGATCAGAGCATTCCACTCTGCCAAAGGAATACGCCGGCCGTAGTTCAGGACGTGTCTGCCAATGTCGTCGCAAATTGGTGTTGTTCCTAAAAGACAAAAAGGTGTGTTGTGGTTTTCATGGGAGCATGTGTGTCTATGTGTTGTGTAAATGCACCACAGACACATTACATACCATTGAGCTGTCCAATCAGGCTGGCCTTCAGAGCGTTCTTGCCTCTGGCTACATCGCTCTCTGTCACTGTGGTGCACAGGTTCATCCTACAAGGAGCACAACATTGACAAAGATGATTCAACATGTGCATAATAGTACTGTATCACTGACACTGGTACATGCTGTTTTTAATGTCCACTGTGTGTGTAACCCCCTCCTGGGGTCATTACTGACCAGGCATTCTGGGACCAGTGCATCATATCTTCAATGTGGTGTTTATCAGTCACAAAGTAAATGCCCAGCAGGCCGGTGTCACTGTAGGAGCAGTGGAAGGTCTGGAAGCTGTGACACAGGTTCTCCTCCACTGCCAGGCGAGCCAGGCGGCTGCTCAGATGCTGCACGCGAGAAGAACAACGCTTGTTATTTTACTGTTCTTAGATCAGAATCAGATAATAGGTTGAAAATATTTGTAGTGTTTGACTGATGTATTAAAAATTAAAGAGACAGGACTGACAGTACAGTGATAGTGTCAAAAACAATAATATGTTATGATGTATTTAAGATCTTGTTCCTCCCGACAGGTCCAGAGGCAGGAGTGAGACCCCTGACCCAGGTTTTCAGAGAGGACCATGATTTACCCCTCCATGATGGCCACTCAAGACATTAACAACCTAGAGTGGGCAAAGCTTAAAGGGGACCATAAGATAAACTCTGCTGTCAACTTTATCACTTATCTAATTTCATAAAATTAAACACATATACAAAAATACATTTCACCAACCTTTCCACCACCATAGGTGAGGTCATAGCTGCCCACAATGGAGTTGGCTATCATGAGAGGAACGATATCTGGGCTGGCAGCACTGGCTCCTGGCACAGCAATTGCAATGTGTGCCAGAGGCAAAGCATCGTCACGCACACGGATCTGAGGAGGTAGGATACAAACAGATCAACAAGACTGTTTACCTGTGATTATTCCTGCACAGATTACATTTTCATTAATTGACTAAATGGAAGTTACAAGTTACAATGGAAGCTGCTACATTACTTTGTAATACAATTGTATTATTGTGTATTAAAACTGTGGTTAAGGACACAGTAGTAGAGATACTAGCAAAATACAATAATAAGCATAAAGATAATAAACACAATAAATCTGATAATTAAAAAAACAAACAAACTATAACACAGCTCACCTCACTGCCTGTAAATCGGCAGGGTGACAACACGGGTACGGCGTCTCCATCATATTCAAAAGAAACTCCGCTGAAGTGAGATTTGGCCAAACTGACGAGCTCCTCATGGTTCACACCTGTAATGGAAGAGCACCAAGGGAAAGTAGAAATTCACTGGCTATTAGAGTAGAGACCACACATTAATACCCACTGCCAGAGACCAGTTTCATACAATGTTGTGCTTTTGTCTGTGTCTATTAGGGATGTCCTGTCACCAGTTTTTCCCTGACTAAGTTACAAGTACTTGCCAATACTGATACGTGTACTTAATAATACTGCAGTCGCAGCATTTTTTATTATAAAAACTGCAATAACTGGAAACATCAAACACTCGAATCAGATGTTGTTCGCATTCGTCAGACAGAGAGAGAGAGAGAGAAAAAAACACTACAGGAGACTAATGCTCACATCCAAAAATTAATAAAACTTGACAGCATGGCTCTTCCATATTTCAAGGGACAAGGGTTGGATTAGGCTAAGATTGAGTTTTTAAAATGTCAGACTATTTTGACCCCGATTCCCAACACATCAGTAACACTTCTCTGAACCAGCAGACCCTATTAACAGCCAGCTGAAGGGTGTGAGCGACACAGGACAGGCTAGGCAGCCGAGCATCAGCCTGTATTGTGTTTTTGTCATTGTCTCAAGGTACTACATGAATAGAACGGCCCACATGTGGAGCATATTGTCAAATACACCCACTGTGGCTTGGCCGGTGTGCAAGCCCTGAAACTGTTTTGCTTGTAATATGATTCTCTCAAAGTCACGTACCTTTGGTAAGACAGTGTGATGATGGCTGGTAATAACATACCTGGGCTAAAGCAGCTGAGGAGGGAGTATAACGCAATAAACTGAGTAAGAGCTTCTTTTATTTGAACAACTCACTGTCTCTGGACTTTTTCTCTTGCTTCCCCAGTGTTTGATAAAGTGGTGGTTACTGCTGCAGGTATTAGCTGTTACGGTGTGTTAAGACTCATCTTAAAATATCTCCAAACTGCTGACATTTCTTCGCCTTTGCCTACACGTTCACGTAACACGAGAGCAAAGTTCTCCCGTATCATAGACGTTTCACATTTACAAGTACAAAAGGACAAAATCTGCCCTGATGAGGACATCCCTAGAACCTACCTCCGGCAGCAGACAGCACCATACGAGGGGCCTTGTAGTGGCTGTTGATGTAATCCACCAAGTCCTGGCGGGTCAGACTCCTGGAAAAATTGAGCTTTGTCACTAATTTACACAAGGATGTTCATTAGAATATTACATGATGCTAAATGACTGCACAGTGTTATAGTTACATTATGGCTGAATAAGCGTGCTGTGGTTGTTCTACTTTTGAAACCATAATTGGTATAATTACAACACTGACCTGTTATAGCAATAAGTATTTGATTAAAATAAATTGTTCAGACATTAAAACAAACAATGAAATGTTCTCTGTGTGTGTGTGTGTGTGTGTGTGTGAGCATGCAGTTCCTCTTACTTGGCATTGTTTGAGGGTCCCATCACACTCTGTCCCAGAGGAGTGCCCTGGAAGGCTGTGGCATGCAGCAGGTCCAGGCAAACTTCCTGCAGG
>OMLM01012232.1:23097-36557 GCA_900302695.1 Helostoma temminkii
TGTTCTCTGTGTGTGTGTGTGTGTGTGTGTGTGTGTGTGTGTGTGTGTGTGTGAGCATGCAGTTCCTCTTACTTGGCATTGTTTGAGGGTCCCATCACACTCTGTCCCAGAGGAGTGCCCTGGAAGGCTGTGGCATGCAGCAGGTCCAGGCAAACTTCCTGCAGGTTGCCCTCAACTTCCTCTAGCTCACGAAGTACCACACCCCTCTGCTGTTCAATCTCAGCTTCACTCAGCGAGCAGCTCTGTACCACCTCTGACAGCAGCTCTATGGCTGGGAAGCACAATAGAAAAAACACAAATCATTATTAGTTTTAGTCAGAATGAAAACTGTTAGGAATAATAAAACATGAGTGTTAGAAAGCCTGTGCAATTACAAGGCTACAACTTAATTACATAAATATGTGTGTGTGAATGTGACTGATTCTCCATTTGTGTGACGCTTACTCATTATCTACGTCCCTAATAAAGAGATGACCAGTCAGTCTCTGTTTAGACAGTAAAGCATAGCATATAGTGTAGCATATGGTCACCCCACATGCAGAGTCCAGAGGTGGACATGGATGGCATTGAGCAGGTAGATGCCCAGAACTATGTAAATTATAGTTTGGATTCAAGCTTAGCGACACTGAGCAGAGAGGGGGACATACACATGCTCATCATGCACAAACACAAGAAATAGGCCCTGAGCTGCACAAAGATGAAAACACCCTGAATGCTGAATAAAACACAAATGCAGATGTGTTGACATCACACCATATTAGGCAGAGAAAGTAATCTGTGCATTGTGCACTGTGCCTTGATAAGCAGACTCATGGTATCATTTGTTTATTCTAGCACCATCACTAATAGATTCACAATAATCACAATATAGTCACACCATCATCATGCAGCACATCAAAACATAAAAAATAAATAACTAAACTGCCTTTGTCATTTCAAACTAACAATTACATGATTTCGCAGCTGGGCATGTCTTCTCACCTTTAGGCAAGTCTTTGGCTAGGGTCTTCATGTAGTATGCAGTGTGCTCCCGGGAGGTGTAGGCACTCAGGTGAGCACCCATCGACTCCACCTGCTGTTCCAGAGCTGTCTGAGGGTGCTTCTTGGTTCCCTGGAGGGCAAGAAGAAATGTGGATGCAATGTGGGGCATTGCTTTGCTTTGCTAAATGTATCTTAAGTGTGCTCCTCTTAAATGTATGATAGCCTCATTGAGGAAAACACTTCAGTATTTCATATTATAGAAAAGGAAGAGACAACACAGCATGACTGGACACACAGAAGCCATTCAGAATTAGCACGGCTATATAGAAGTAAACTATCACTGATGCTGGATGTGGATTAAAAAAATGAATTGGAGTCAAGGACATTGATGAAATGTGATTCTTAATGAGACATGTTACTGTGTTTTGTGTGATGAAGCAGCTTCTCTTTTGCGATTGTGTGAAAGTGTTCTGGGGAAAGTCAATGTTTTGTACCATCATATAACTGGACTGGAGCACAAGAGATTTAAGGTCATTATGTTTACCTTGAAAGCCATGTGCTCCAGGAAGAAGCCTGTCCCATTGTTCTTCTCACTCTCATAGCGACTACCAGCGCTGATCCACAATCCAACCTTTGACGAAAAGACACATGTAGAATATATTCATCTGCAACAGCCTCCTGATAAGCAATGGATTTATGGAGACAGTCTATTGCTCTGTACTTACAGTGCATGTGGCATGTCCAGTCTCCTCAGATGCAACCCTCAAGCCATTGTCCAGAGTTGTAAGGCGTGTTTCAGGGATTCCCACCAGGCTCTGGGCGTAGCTGACCGAGGCCTGTCCACGCCTCAGAGACAGCAGGATAGGCTGAAAGGGTAGAGACACCAAGAGACAAGGGTCACTTTAAAATGTAATAATGTAAAAACTCACTCAAATTCAAGACTTTATAGTTTTATAGTTATAGTTTTCTTGTATTACATTATATAAAGGCTTAAAAGATATATTTGAGCAATATTCTGCACATCACAAATTAGCTGCATTGTTCAAGTTTTACCAAAAAGATACGTTTCAGGACATGTCCTGTTTTGTCTGTTACAGAATAGGGTGAAACGGTTTCGCCATTTTGTACTACACTTATTCAGCTTCAAGTAATATGACACGTGTATTGTCTGTGTCATATTGCCTGTTACCATATAATACATATGCCATTTCTTTCTGATATTAAAATAAACGTCGGACTGGCAGAATGTGTCAATTTTCTCTCTGAAAGTGGCAACAAAGAGCAGCAGGAGGGAGCATAAACAAGCTGAAAGTAATAACTAGGCAATGGGAAGCTTGTGTCTGGGCTGCACTTTATTACAACTACATAACCCCGTCTTGTTAACCAGTTCACATGCAAAGGATTGACCCAGGACGAGTAGACTAAAGACTTGCTGCTGAAATTGACTTCACTCATCTTCTGCTTACATACCAACTGATATTACTAAGAAGACGGTGATATCAGCAGATATCATATTTGTTAGCAAAAACACCAACACTGTGCACTTCGTCACATTTCATTTTAGAAAAACGGGAACGTGGTATTTTTAAAGTTGTGAATTATTTACATGATTAATCTAAAATAACACCAACTGACGACGAGTTGTTATCAGTATTACAGACATTTGGAAACACAGCTGAAGCTAATGTCAGTGGAAACTGTTCAGTCTTCGCAGTTTCAAATCCGCATCATTACAGTTTTTCACACATGGGAAAATACTGAATTAGAAATCAAACACTGTGGTGATCAACAAATTAACAGGCTTGTCAGTGTCTTTCCAAGATCACACGCTAGCAAACGTTGCTAGCCACAGCTAGCCAGGAAAGCTCAGCTACAGTATGAGGACAAGAGAGGACAATGACAGACACCGCAGCTGCTGACGTGTGAGTGAATATAAGCGACTGAAATTATAACCAGCAGCTCTCAATAACACGCACATAAAGTGGATACTACAAACCAAGTGGTTATTATAAGGCGCAGTGCATCATTTGGTAGTTGACCTTGTATTCGGTGTTAGCTAACTAATGCTAACCGGTTAGCAAAGCTAGTTAGCGGCCAACACACATTAGTTTAAGTATTTGACTATGACACGAACAGTAGTTGTATTCCGCTGCGAAATTTCACATTATAGCAAAGCTTCCGCCTTTAAATCGATTCTTACACTGCGGGTTTTGGCGAGGGCTCTACCCACGGTGCTCCCGACTCGGCACACGGACGCCGCCATTTCTCAGTAAGTTAGGGTTACAGACGCAGGGAGTCTCTGCTGAGCTCACTTCTCCTTCGCCGTCAAGTGAAAATGTGTATTTCCTTTCAGCTGGATAATATCGCCGCCTACTGGTCATTGTGTGTTGTTGCTGTTGAAGACAATATCTGTTAGTTAGACTATATCCTCACTCTGCTCTGCAGTTTTGTTAAATTATTCAGGTTCCTCTGTGCTCTTTGTATTTTGCAGCTGAAGTTGTTAGGTTTGAAATACTGACATCAGCTGAGCAATGACCGAATACACAGCTTTTATATACACAGCTATCCTGTATGGCTAAAACAAGTCATTCGGCAGTGATGCTGAAGCTCTGTTATGGACACCATCTCAAATGAGCATAAGCGGATCTAGAGATTTTTAATGGGGTGGCCAGGCTGTGGCACACGATCCAAGACGAGGGAACACAAAAATAAAGTATAAAAACTTTTGGAAGATGTGGGCCCATATTATTAATATCAAAGATGTTTGGTCCTTGTAAGAGATTCTGTTTGCCACATTTGTCACACAAAACAAATAAAATGAAGGTTTTAGAGTGTCTTAATCAAAGTCGGGATGCTGTGGCATGACCACACACGTTTATACTTAAAAACCCTCCAATGTGGCTGAATTAAAACTATTTTGCAAGGAGGAATGGACCAAAATTCTTCCACAGCAAAATAGTCATTGTCAGTTCTTGCAAACACGTGATTGCAGTTGTTGTCGCCAAGGGTTATCTTTGTATAATATTAAAATGTGTTAGCTGATCTGAATCATTTAAGTGTAACACATATGTAAAAAAAAAATCAGGAAGGTGGCAAATACTTTTTCAAAGAACTGTAACAATAAATTGTAACTCAAAAAAACCAACAGGAAAAAGATAATGACTACTAATCAAATGGCTACAGAGAAGAGTAACAGCATCTTGGATCATGCAATCAAACGCTTTAAAGCTTGGAGTGCACCTGTCCTTGATTGATGATGTGTTTCTTTTTATCGTCCCCTAAATCCATTTCCATTGTTTCTCTGTGCTGCTTGGTCCCTGCAATTGTTAGCCTTTTCATTTACAGCTCATTTCCTTTTTTAAGTTTAAGTTTAAAGCATTTTTTTCTAAATGCTTTTTTTTTAAAGTTGTCTTCTTAATTAGCTTCTATTTGCATGTTTTCTAAGTTGCAGTGCCTTGAGTTCTCAGGGCTACTATATAGTTTAATTGAAAACCTTGTGAAGTTAATCAAGTGAAAAAAACAAGACATAAGATGTTTTAATTCCTGATTTTATTATGAGACAGGACAGCGAAAGAAAAGGTCAAAGTGAAGGAGAATGAGGAATATTCAGTCAGCAGACCTTCGTGTTATTGTTCTTTTAAGCAGTCAAGGTGTTGGTAGCTGCTTGTCTGGACTGACTCTCTCTACTTCTTTGAGAGACAGGTTGGACTTCGTCTGAGCAGGTCTCTTAGGTTTTTTGTTTTTTTGTCCACAAAATGACAGAGTGAGGCGGGGCCCTAGTGGGCAGGGGGGCGGCCTTTATAGTCATTGGCATGTCAAGTGGAAAGGTTTCAATGGGGACAGCCACCGGTGGCTCAGATGGAAGGAGAGGAGGTGGCAGACCCCTGCTGCTATTATTTTTAAATTGAGTCTCTGCAATCTTCAACAACACCTTGGACTTTACTTTTTCTGATGCGGGGTCCTTCCGGTGTTTAGGTACTAAACGGTTGGAGGGCCGTTTGATCGTGAAGCCCTCAACGAGCAGGTTGGCTCCAACATATTGTGGTACTTCTACTGCTGCCTAGAGAACACAAGTCACATCTAAAGTACTTAATGTCACTCTCACAATTTGATACGCTATTTAACACAAAGGGATGAGAACATTTTTTCTTACCTGCTTGTATATGAGCTCAAAGTCTCCTGTGTTTGCGGTGCGGTCAACTCGCCGGTCCAGGATGACTCGCAATGTGTCCTCCTGAACAGCAGCACAGAGGCGGGCTGTCACAGGAGTGGAGGGAGCCATGGTGGGACTGGCATTTATTTCTATCAACCATGGACGCAGGTCACGACCTAAGAAACACATACTGAAATATCTAACACATCTGACAATTGAATTTCTTTGAGAGTTATTAATTTTGCATTTCCTAAAAAAGCAGTTTACATGCTACAACAGGCAGTATATCATAACATATGTTTCCTTAACTCCATCCTACCTAACATGAAATCAGCACCGTAGAGCTCAAAGGTGTTTTTGCGTGTCTCCATCAGATCCTGCGTTGTCTGTAATGCGTGTATGATAGCTTTCTTCATCCCAGGAACTACCACAGTCCCCCACTGAGCCTCCCGGCCTTGGCTGGACAGAAAGATTCTGAACTGTCCATCTGACCACATATTGTCTGCTGGGATACCTTGATGTCGTTGTTGGGAGGGCCTCAGGTGCTTCTGGATGGAGTTATTGCACAGGTGGACAGAGCTGAGGGGATGAGGTAAAGAAATGTGAGGCAAATGGTAGGATATATATTAGCGATAATAGATAGGATGGCATTAAAAATGAATACATTGCACCATTCTGTCATGACATTGAGTAGTCTGCCTTCAAACTACTCCTACATCATGTTATTGTGTATGATAACACCATAACAAATATTGCTATTATTTCTAAACTTCCAGGTAAATAAGGTAATTCCTTTTTGGGAGGGGTAGTTTTATTAATATGGCATATATTTATTAATATTTTTGACAACCCTCATTACATGTTTTTACTTTTTTTAACCAGATTTCACGTTTTTCAATTTCTTTTTTTTTTCAGTGCTTTTAGGGCATTTTCTTCCTTTGTTTTTCTGTAGTGAAGATGGAGACAGGAAACACAGGAAGACAGAAGGTCCTTAGCATGACTCAAATCCAGGAAACTGCAGTTATGTGGCATCAGGTTACTGTTAGCAACCATTCGTCTACCAAAGAGCTTCTTCCCTTATTACTTCTAACAGTATTCTCACAGGTTGTCCTCCATATTCTGAGGTAAATCCCATTGGGACCCAAAGAAGACATAATCTTAGATTAATCTTTAACTTAATACAATATGCTCTAGCCCAAACTCACATTTTAAATCCCTTACTCACTTGTACTGAAATCAAATTCTGAAGGGCATCTTTTCACATCCAGTTTGACAGTAATACAGACATCGCAAACTCCATATGGGCATGTGAATATAGATGTTTCTGAGACAAAATGTGAATGTGAATCAATGACGATTGTGTTAATTCCCTAACTAGTTGTTGTCTTCATTTAATCTTCTATTTTACCCCATTTATTTACCCCTATTATTTAAATGTAGCCAGAATGCCCAAGTTGTAGCCTGTTGGAACTACTTAATGATATCGTTTTACTGTTAACACTCATTTGCTTCTCTGTGTATATAAATGTGTGGTAGAAGACCATATATATATACATGAGTAGGCAGGTGTTTCAGTTTTCTTGTGGCAGATGTCAAAGGCATCAAATATACCTACATTTAAATATACCCAGAGGAGATGTCTAAGAGTGGTTTTCGGACCATGCATGGATATAAACTTAGAACTCCCACCATAAACAACATGCATAATCATAACGGACTCAGTCCTTTTCTGTCTCTCACTTCCCCTTTTGAATTTTCATTTTGTCTCACAACTACTTGTTTTTTCTCTGTTTTTTTCTCCTACCACTTTAGCAGTGTGCTTGTCTTACCTGTCCAGTGTATCTAGTGAGTAAGGTTGCGTAGAAAAGCGCAAATAGCACTTTTTATAGAACCACACAGTCAGAGGGTTCCAGTCAGTGACCAGGAACCACTGGCGCACATCAAACTTGGTGCCATGGACCAGCAATGGACATTCCACATACTTCTGCACCACCCACTTGCTTTCCTTGATAAGAGTTGGATTACCATTCACCAGCCTGAGAATCTGATCCAGACGCTTGACACATTTAATACCTTGAAGGCAAACACACCAGTAAGCCAAGATTTGTCAGATATTATGTAGGGTCTGATATTCACTGACTTCTCACCTCTGCCCCTGGACTTTGCTCCTGGTTTGATGATCCAGATGTTGTGTATGCCATCTATGTCTAGCTGTGGACTGACCTCCTCCAGTCTCTGCAGCATGGCTTTGCAGTACTTCACAAAATAATCACTGTTCTCAATCTCTGCTCCATCACTAAGGAAGAAAATGGAGCGGCGCTGTGTGATACTGTCAAGCACATCGGTTTCTTTTTATTTCTATCAAATTCATACACTGCACTCACCGAACAATAAGGTGGTAATTGTTAAGGAACTCTGCCCACTCCTCCTTAGTCAGTATTTGTGGGGTATCTAAGTTTACATCTATGTCTCTATGCTCCAGACTCTCCAGAAACTCCTGGCATACTCTTAGAGCAATGTCAATCATTTGGGAAAGGACGACTGGTCTAGTTTTGCTTTGTTTCCTCCGACCTGATGTTAGAGAAACATAATTTTATGTCTGTCTTTATTTACAAACATTAGGCAAAGATACAGTTGTAGGAGACATGGTCATACCGCGAGTAGAGTGAAAGTGTGGGCGCATTCCCTTTCTGCAAACACCCTGCTCCCTCTTCACGATATATTTCAAAAGACTAGTGCAGGCTGTCCTCCTATAGTCCTCTACACAGAGGACAGAGACAGAGAGCTAGGATTTCTACGCTTTCACTATGAGTGAAAACAGTGTCAGAAATACAGGAGAAAGTGCTCAGGTGAATAAGTTACAAGATCTGACCAATGAAAGCCTGCTTCTCATCCTGTGCTCCTAATCTGTAGCAGCGAGGGAAAAATGTGTCTGGGTCAGCTGAATCAAACCAATGCAGGTTCCTGAGGTTCACACACAACCCCACCTGTCAGAGAAAGTAATAACAGTAGGTCTGACAGTTTATCACTGAGGACACACGTGTTGCTGTAATAATGACAGTACCTTGGTGGTTAAGGTGCCTGCCTTTGCAAAATGATTGATGATCTGTTCTTTCTGCAAGCTGTTGGTGTTGATGACGTCTCTGCGGTTTGTCCAATAGAAGTAAACCATTTCATTTCGCACCAAGCGCGACTGAGGATGAGAGAGTCTGTTAAATTTTATTACAAACATTAATCTTTGCACACAGTAGTCAAGGTTAGCCTATCATCATGTCAGGCTACAACATTAAATGTTTTTTTACCATGAGGTCATGTAGTTCATCTGGATCTTGCTCTTTGTCAAATTCGTCCGAGTTGTCTGAGAAAAAGAAGCAATATTAATCAACGCAGGAAAGAAGAAATAACATTTCTGAAAGTCACGTTTTCATCTAGCTCACTATCACCATCATCGGTGTCACCATCATTGGTAGAGCTGGTTCTACTGTCAGTGTTGTGGTGCTGCCGCGTATGCTTCTTGGGGTGGTGCATTCGCTGCTCAACCCAGCCTCTGGTCCTCAGTGCCTGCCTGATGACAGGGTAAGGGCCCTGGACAGAGAACACCTTATGCATCTGAGAGAAATGAAAACAGCTGTAGATATTGAATAACATTGTGGAACAAAAGCAGATGAATGTGTCCACAGACCTCTTTGTATTTATCTAGTAATATCAACATACTTTAACAGCTTTTTCCACAAGGGCCTTGGCTGTCTTCAGCCTCTCAGGGTAAAGAACGGGGAGGCTTACAGAACTGTGGAAAACCTTTCCCTCAGGAGGCGCAGCTGAAAACCACATATTTGTTAAAAGAAAATAAAGCCTGTTTTGTAAATTTTAATTTATATTACTGATAATTTTGTATGTGTTGCTGATGCAGTATCATGAGTACTATATAAACTGAAAGAACAATCCCATTCAGCATGTTGGTTGCTGGCATACAATTTGTACCTACCTATTTGTTGGCTTTTTGCTCTATCTTGACTGCACCACTGGGTCTCAGCTGGGACCTTCAGGTCCTTGCATGGGCTTACATTTGTTCCTGCAATAGTAGCAACATCATAATTGTGTTTGGTTATGCATAAAACATAACCAAACAAATATAAGTGTAAAGCCAAAGACAGTGTAACCAACGCTTAAGGCTTAACATCTTCAGCTTGGAGCAAAAAAGTGCAAAAACATGAAACTTTAACACATGGGAGTTGTGGTCTCTGAGCATGACCTCATGATCATTTTGTGTGTTAAGCCTGGTTTACTGATAGATGACATGCTAATCAATTTAGGAGTAGTGGATGGTTATAATCCTATGTTATGACTGGTAATAAGGACACCCTTTAATTCACATTTGAAGAAAAAACACCCAAGTGATTTTTAGTATTGTTTCTCCAGTCCCATGATGTTTACACAGGATCTGGCCTTCTTTGTTGTTATTTATTTTATTTCTGTCAGTCTCTCACCACTGTCTGGGCATGACGTGCAGTGCTTATCAATATTCTGGTGTCCCTCCTGGTCCGGTTGGGCAGACTGTGTGGACCTGATGGCCTCCATATTGGCATCAGCTCTCACTTTCAGGGAACCCTTTTCTTTTGGGCCTGCTTCATGGTTTTAATCAGACATGAACTGCTGCAGAGGACAGATTCTAGCATTTATGGAGCAACAGCGATACAGTGTAAAGATGGGTACAAATACTACAGGCTACATATACAGTAATCTTAACTCAGATCTCAGAGAGCAGAATAGATTCCCTCTGCAAGTGCAGTGCACTATAAAGTAGGTCAGGTTGCTGTGCAGGAGACAGCTTGGCTACACCTGTGAGTTTTGTACCTAACAAGGTGTGACTTCCTTTAATTACCTGCTGAACAGAGGCCAAAACTGGACAACAACACCAAAACACCAAACTGTTTCTGTCTTCTATAGAGAGCACTCACATCAGCTTATGAACAGTGCACATAAGTTGCTTATCATAGTTTACTATGGAGCAACACATTGCAGATTATATTTAATCACTAGCATTACTGACTGTCAAACCCAACCACAGCCTTCTCACCACTCACTAAGCTAGTTAAACTAACGCTATCTCAGAAAGCTGGAACTAAACACTGCCTCTTCTAACGGTGGGCAATGTTTTATGTTACACCAAGCCCACACCATTTTAAGAAAAGCTTTGACATTATGGTCGAACGTTGTTGTTCCTCTTACCTGGTGCTGTCCACAGGTGTGTTAACTAACTTGGGTGCCGGTTGAGTTTCACTGGAGGAACGCTAGGTGGGCCTTTCTCTCGACCTGTTTACCATTGCCATGGCAACCCCTGGTGATAGCCGCTGAAGGGAAGCAGCAGCGTTTTCATCTTTATCTACAGGTCACAGTGGCTTAAAATACATTAAAGTGTGGTTTATTTCTTACAGTATATATTATATATGCAATACATTTTAACAGATTACTGCTTGTTTTTTGCTAATATAATCTTTAATTGAACAATATGTTATTGCTAGTCATGTTGAATTAGTATAGAGCACTTCATGTCCATTCTTCTTCTTCTATGATGTTTAACGGCGGTTTACAGCCTGACCGCCTCCTGTAGTTAACCCATTATATCACTCCCTCTATCCTATATACGTTTTACAAATCCTGACTTCATGTCCATTATTTGGATGTTATTTTTTAACAATATAACGCTGATGAGTTCAGGGCCGCTCTCTTCCTTCTGCTCGGTCGCCATAATGAGGTGGGCGTGGCAGTTGGGCGTCACGTCATCACGTGGACACTTGCTCTTCACTCAGCGCAGACAAAAAAAAACCGCACAGCTTTCAAACTGACGCAGGACTCGCCGAGGACGCTCCACGTAACATACACCTACATAGTAAATATAATATTACCACATATAGTAACACAGGTAGTGGGTAAACCTAGTCATGTTTTTAAGCGGCGTTTTAAATGTTTAAATGTTTCCTCGAATGACCTGAAGCTAATATGCTAACTGTTACACAACAGTCAACGTTAGCTTAACCTATGTTCAACTTTTCTCAGGTGGCTGTGAAGTTCATTGTAGCAGTAAAATGTGTGGAAGAACTGCATGCACTCTTGCTCCTGACGAGGTGAGACGAGCCTGTACCTTCAGAAACCGATCAGGGCACCGGAGACGCCCTCGCTGGAGGGATGGAGATGCGGACAAATACCGACCTTCGTATAACAAGAGTCCTCAGTCTATGAGTCCCGTCCTGTTGTCACAGAGACATTTTGATAAGGTAAGAAAATGCGTCTGTTTACTCTAATACACTTAGTCTTGTAGCCAAGAGATATTATTTGATAAATTAAATGATTTCTAGATCCCTCAAGGGGAGGTTAGTAATTCACAACCTGTAAGCATTAAATTGCCACGATCTACCATATTCTGCAAAAAATGTTGTAAAAATGTCTTGTTGCTAATTTCTACAGAGAATTAACAATATACAGTTAGGTTAGGCTGCAGCTAAATGCAGGAACACCACAGCCTTTGAACTACTGTAAAAATACTCAAACTGAGATAAAAATCATAAATAGGTTTGTGTTACAGCTTAATTAATATGGAAAATTGTTAGTCTCAACAACATGCTGCAGTGGATAACATAATGTAGTGTTAATGCACATGACTACTACTCAGAATGCCCCTGTGGATGAGCGTGTGTTGGCTTGCATGCGTTGGGGTCTGGTACCTTCCTGGTTCAAGGCGAATGACCCAAACAAGATGCAGTACAGCACCAGCAACTGTCGCAGTGAGAATATGTTGGAGAAGAAATCATACAAGGTGCATAAAGTTTGAGACACTCCTACTTACCTTTTATATGCACATTTTATACTGTGGGTCTGAGCACACATGACTTTATTTTCTTCCCAAAGGATCCCATGTTAAAAGGACAGCGATGTGTCGTCCTGGCTGATGGTTTTTATGAGTGGAAGAGGCAGGAGAAAAACAAGCAGCCTTTCTTCATCTACTTTCCTCAGAAAAAAGAGGATCACGATGACCTCACAGTCTCTAAGAAGAAGCCAGAGACAGAGTGCCGCCCAAAAGAGGCCTCTTCTGGCATGACCGAGGTTTGTATTGCATTCTTCATAGCATTATAAGCACAGCAACATTTGCTTTCATCCAGAACACAAGCACATAGAATGCAAATATGGCAGAAATTGCGATGGGTGAAAATTTCCTGTGTGGGAAAGGAGCAAAGACAAATACGTACAGTATTTATGTCCACCAGGTGTTTTCTTCAACATTGAAAATCTTATGCAGTATAGCAACTCATGATTGAACTTTAGTTAGTGCCAGTGCTTTGTGTTGGTCAGGAAGGAGAAAGAAAAAAACTGAGCAAGTGGACTGGATGGAGGTTGCTGACCATGGCCGGTCTGTTTGACTGCTGGACACCCCCAGATGGTGGAGAACCCCTTTACACATACACTATAATCACTGTGAATGCTTCCCCAAACCTGCAAGGCATCCATGACAGGTAAGGACAGTTAAGAGGAAAACTTTATTTTGCTTTCTATGTGTATGAAATCCTAAATGACTGTGGCTATGTTCTAGGATGCCAGCGATCCTGGATGGAGAGGAAGAAGTGAGGAAATGGCTTGATTACGGGGAAGTGAAGTCTATCGATGCCCTGACTCTGCTCAAGTCAAAAAACATTTTGACTTATCACCCTGTGTCTTTGCTAGTCAACAACTCACGCAACAACTCTCCAGAGTGTATTCAGCCAGTGGATCTTAACAGCAAAAAGGTATTACATTTACTGTGGTGTTTTGCTCACTGATTGGGAAATTGGTTTAAATAGGTTTCATTTAAAAAATATTATCATGACCCTTTAGGAGCCCAAGTCCACAGCCAGCAGTAAGATGTTCACGAGCTGGCTGACGAGCAGTGCAACTTCAAAGAGGAAGGAGCCTGACACATGCGAGAGCAAAGAGCGCGAAAGCAAACCGGAGACTCAGCGCAAGCGTACGTGTTCTATGCAGCAGTGGCTTCAGGGAGCCAATAAGAAACAGAGAACTAAGTAAAGATATGAAGGGGGACTGAAAACCACAGCTTTAAATCCGTTTAGGTCTGACCTGTTCCACCTTGTTTTTTTACACAGATGACAGTAGTTTCTATGTTGAGGGTATTTTGTTGTATTGACTAGAACACAACATGCTCCACTGCACAGATTTACAAAAACTTTGTTAATAAATTTTATAAACACAATGTGATTTATTCAAGATTTTTATTACCCTTATTACATTTTGAAACAACGTAGATGCTATGCATTTATCATATTATTAATATAATAAT
>OMLM01012232.1:36577-53507 GCA_900302695.1 Helostoma temminkii
TTCTTGTTTCAAAGTTACAGTATGTTTGCTATCTTTATGTATCTATGATTTTTTTATGTATTTCAAAGTTTTAACATAATACAAACAGACAGTTAAAGATCTGATTGGTTAAAAGAAATGTCAAGCACTTAAATTGTTTGCCATCACGAGCAACTGGCAGAGTCAGATATGGAGATTTACAATACAGCTTTCTGCATACCCCGCACCTTGATAGAGAGGTTTGCAAATATACAAAGTCTTGCAATAACTGACACTAAAAAGAAATGTACTAGCTAATAGTACTCAGTTATGAATGATATTTATACTTGAGAAAACCTCCTCTCCAGGACTGTCAGGTAGACTGACATGCTGTCTTGATCTGGTTCATTTCCACATCAATGTTGTACCAAGAAAAACTGATTACAAGACAAAGCTTCATTTTTCCAATAGAGGAACAGCAAATAAAGTTAGGGACAGTACTTTAGGGAGCCGAGCCTGGATTCACACAATGTCCTCAACCTGAGCTACAGTTGCTTTTTATTGTGGCTCCTAAATGAGATGTCTGAACATGTCTTCAGTAAATATGGATGACAGCAAAGTGCAATGAAAAAAAAGAAGTGCACACTTCTCATAAGGACTTGTCATTAATCTGGATTTTCAATGCTAGCTATGCCAAATCATCAGGCAACATAAGAATGTGATCCACACATGCACCTTCACACATTCTGATCCTTCATTGCTTCGGTTCTGATTCCCCGTTTGTGTATGCAATTATTTTTAAGGTTGCACGAGGTGAAGTGAATCTATGGTGACAAGTATTTCTCAGATTGAAACTAATTTAAGCCACAACACAAATGAGTAAAATGGGGGAGACAGCATTTCCTCTATTCATGCAGCAGCGGTGGGCTGTGAAAGAAAGAAAACCACCACTGCTAAAGAAACTGATTAAAACAAAAAGGCTAGTCTAACTTTACTCATAAACTTAAACATGTACAGAGAATAATGTTTTGATTTACCACTTAAAGTAAACAAATAAAAGCAGTTAGAACCAAAACAGGGTGTGAAAGCAGCGATATACACAGAACTGAAAATGAGATTAGCCCAAACCACCACCGCTACGAAGAAGTACACACGGAAACACTGGGAAGTAATGAGCATCATACAATTAAATTCCATGTTTCCTTAAGATGTTCTTTGGGCTAGGAGACTCATATTTTATAGAAAATGTGTTTTCTGTATACATAAAGACATGAATGCAGCATGTTTGTGTGTAGTAATAGTAGTATACTCTATGAGTGGGATGCTGCTTGTATGTTGGGCATTAGGAATTAACACAGTGGGCCATGGGAAAAGGGATATATAGACAAGGCAAGACAGGGTAATGAGGGTGGTGACAGCCCTCCGATGGTCCTCAGAGTCCTCAGCAGCTGCAGGTCTCTGCTGACGGCTTTGCTCGCTCGTTCCTGTCCAGCTTTATCGGCTCAGGGAACTCGTTGTACAACTCCACTTCGGTCTCCTGAAATTGAGCAATAGCTCAGTGAGTGTCTGGCTGAGCAACTGGCAACTCTCTCAAAAACAGTTGTAATATTACATTTTCAAAAAGTGTCAAAGTGCCAAGTAAAATTTCTTGCTGGCATCCTGTTACCTGTTTAAGAGCATTACGTGCAATAGTCTGAAAGGCCTGCTCCACATTGATTGCCTCCTTGGCGCTTGTTTCGAAATATGGGATGTTGTTCTTGCTCTGACACCAAGCCTGTGCTCGCTTGGTTGTTACCTGAAACACAAAGGAGCTGAAGTTATGCATAGAAAATTCACATACATGAAAATATTTTAAACAAGCCATTTCTTGATCAAAGCTATTTTTCCTACCAACCGCAATCATATATTTCCTAGAAAATAACCCAAATGGTGTACACAAAGGTAACCCTGGCACTTTAATCTGATAATCTGGACCTACCTGTCTGTTCTCCAAGTCGATCTTGTTGCCCAGAACCACAAAGGGAAAATTCTCAGGGTCTCGAGGACTGGCCTGGATCAAGAATTCATCCCTCCAGCTGTCTAGAGTCTTGAAGGTGTTGGGTGCTGTCACATCAAACACCAGGACGCAGCAATCTGCTCCACGATAGAACGCTACGCCTAAGGACTGGAACCTCTCCTGACCTGCTGTGTCCCAAATCTTAGATACAGAATAAAGAGAAAGTTGAGCATTAAGACAGACGTGGAGTGTTTGCATGCATAAGCTATATATAATTTGCTTTATAGATGATGTTAAGAATACAATCATGTATGGTATTATACAAATAACCTTTGAAAGGTCGACTTCATAATTTTTAACTTGCCTCCGTTGTTTGTTTTGTTTTTTAAAATGCCTATAAATGGTATTAAACTCAATTTGTACATCGAGATGCATTAAACTCAACATCTAACGGTGTTTATATTAATAGGATGAAGTATGAATTCCCCACCAACTCTATTATTTATTAAAATAAATAATAATAAAGTAGATTCCATTCAAGTATGACTGTGACAAAAATAATTGAGGTTATAAAAATGTATAACTACTCCAAAAGACAAATCCTATCAGTTTTGTTTTCCACAAAGGGTTTTTTAGGGCACTTGCAATGTTGAGAGAACTAAAGGATATGGTTGAATACAGTGACAACTAAAAGAAATAAAGTCATCGCAAGCAAGTCATCGTTGTTGTTAAGAGTAGTAAGAATCAGGAGGTTTGTTTTATAGCACCATTATCATTGTGATTACTTTCGATGTGATAATGGTGTTCAAACAAGAAACACTACATCATTGTGGTATTTTTGTTTACAGTATTTCCTCAGTACCTGCATTGTGACGAGTCTGTCGTCCACCATTACTTCTTTTGTCAGGAAATCAGCACCTATTGTAGCTTTGTACTGGTTACTGAACTTCTTATTCACATACTGGTTCATCAACGAGGTCTTCCCAACTCTATAAAACAATATACCACAGAGTACAAGTCAAACATTAAATAGCATGATAGCTGTTACTATGATGTAATGAACTGATTAGTAAAATGCTTAAAAGATTCCTTGCTTGGCATATTAGAGTGAATCACTCACCCAGAGTCTCCGAGGATGATGACTTTAAGTAGTACTTTCTTTCTTGATGTCATTGTGCCACAGCTGCAAAGACAAAACAGTAGATTTAAGTAGACAAGAAAACAAATGGCTGAAACAAGCTGATTACACCCTTGTCTTGGTGATAACCCTATTTGATATGGACCAACAGGTTTTAGATAATAAGGTTTGTGTGTGACTCTAAATACACTCCAAAGAAGCTGTCCAGTTCTGGGACTGAACTCAAAGAAATGTCAGCTATGCTTGAATTTTTTTTCACTTTAAACTGGAGTACAACGTGACATCTATTATGTTTGTCACCACAGCTGGTTTCTTTTGTTCTTTTGTTGTTATATTTATGCTTCTGGAAAACAATTAAACCAAAACGTGTTCTATTCCCATGTTACAATTCTTTTTCATTTATTTAGTTGGGCATTACAATAAACTGAAAAGAAAAATGAACCACACACTCAGTTACTTCAAAACACACAGGGTCAGACTTGTACAGTACAAGGAGGATCCCCTTGGAAATCCAACTGTCCAATAAAATAAACAGGTGTTATCTACATACATACCTACACATTTGAGCAAAACTACAAATAATCAGCCCTAACACGATATTTGTTAAATCTTCAAAAAAAATCTGTGCATGAATTTTGTTTACAAAAGTCCACAGCTGATTAAATGTTCTCCTCAAGATGTCATTAAGCATTTCTGACTTTGGCTGACTGTGCTTTGTAATAGTAAACCACCTCATAAAGCTGTAGTGACCAAAGTTCAAACTGTATTACTGCTTGGACTAAAATCATAATTTTTCAATAAGACTGGAGAAAATAAAGCTTTCATCCAGTCTTCATTCAACAGGCATCCCTGTGACCACAAAGCCACTACTTGAATCCATGTAGTGCTAATATGAAGCAGAAGTAGCACAGAGCTGTCGGCGCGGCTCTCATAATCTGCACCCCATGACACTGTGTCAGGGACTGATCACATGGTTTAAAACAGGACTAACGGAACCATGACTTGGCAAGCATGATTAGGTTAGCACAGCGAGTATGATAGCAGGACTCAATACACATACCGGTGTAATCAATCACTGTGATCAATCTGTCGGCCTACGTGGCTGTAAGTATTTACAGCTGCCAGATTGGAGAGTCTTATCTTAAATTTTTACCTAACAACCATAAGCATATCAAACACGGACGGAATAGCAAGGGAAAATAAACCTCATATTTGGAGATAGCTATGTAAGCAAAGGGAAAATAAATAATGAAATATAAGTTCAGAAACAAAGTCATTATAAAATGTTTTCAAAAACAATCCAAGCTAGACGCTTTATATAGCGTTACTGTGTCCACCAACAATTACCACATCAGTGACTCTTCTTAATTTAAGCTAACGTTTGGTTAGTTAGCTCAACAGGAGCATTTAACAAATTAAAACTTAGTTACGGAAAGCTACATGGTTAACACATATCATTAGTAAAACCAACAACTAAAGTCAAAGCATACCAACCTAAGCGATGATCCTTCGGTTAAGAAATATCAAAAGTGGACTTTTCCTCTGCCTCGGTCTGGGAGCGTTAGCTAACGCGCAGGCTAGCTAACAGGCTAACAGCTCCTATAAATGTCTGCCGTAAAAAGCCAAACGTTTAGAACGTCGACAGCTAACTGCTCTGTGATAGCTAGCCTTGCAGTCTGCGATGCGTATCAAAATCAGCACCGCCAATGCCAATGTATACCCCCTTGGTATAACAGAAGCGATTCCGTTTCGCCCTGTTCTGGTTGACGCTTGCTTTTCTCGTCAAGCTAACGTGCTAATAGCTAGCCGAGCTCCGCTCACTTCCTCCAAAACAAGCTCTGACGGTGATTGGTGATGTCACACGCTGGTTACGCCTTTTTGCACTGGACCCGAGGACTCACAAAACACAAATGTGAAAAATAATAAATAACACTAGTTTAACAGAAAGTATGCATTGTCGTACAGCAAAACCAGAAAACACCGGACTTTTGTGTGGCTGAATTACTTCCTCCCCTACAATAATACCCTATAAATCTGATGTTCACATTAAACATACAATAAAGATAAATTAGATAAAGATAAATTAATCTTTAATTTGTGTATATGACTAAGTAAGTCAGTGAAAACCTTTGAACAACATACTTGATGTATAGTCTTGCTATAGGGTAGTCTTAGGTAAAAAATCTGACTATTGTGCAATGAGTACACAGAACAACCTGTTGTGAATGAAAAGTATTTTATTTCAGCCATGTCGTTGGACTGGGGCATGCTGGTGTGACTATGGTACCTCACTGCCGTGCTTCACTCCACTTTTCCAGGTAGGAGCAGGATATATTTACTGTCATTTATTTCCTTTTTGTGTTGCTGATGAATAAAGTTCTCCCTGCTCTATCAGATCTCTTCTACATTCTGGAGTCCACTGGAGGGGAGACATTTTAATACAAGGAAAGCAGAGGGAAGTTTCACATTTGAACCACAGAAGCAAGCTGAAATTCAGTGAAGTCACCCTTTAACAGATCAAAAATAAAAACATGAAGAGGCTTTGTTATTTTTACTATCGACTGTGTTTTGTTGCTTGTATTTTAAAATAAATGTTAATCTGACATCATAGCCTAGTGCTACTGATAGAAAAAAGCCAAAGTACTACCACAGAGACTGGTGAGTACATCAAGATACATTTAACTCGACTGATCCAGTGTTTACAATAATTTTATGAAGTATGAATTCCATGAATAAAGTATGAATAAAAAGCCATTAAAGTATAACTGTGCTTACAAAATAACCAAGGTTATTAAAAAAATGCACAACTACTACAAAAGATAAGAAAAGTTGTAAACCACTGAAACTCTAGCAAGTCATCATTGTTATGAGTAATAATTATCAGGTTTGTTTTATAGCACCGTTATCACTTTACTTTACTTTACTATAATAATTGTGTCCCAGAAGAAACTCATGCTTAGTATTCCCCTTCCTAAATGATCATAGTCATTCTTAAATTTGAGTAGATTAATGTGAGATCAGAAGTCCGTCATAATCACTGTCTGTATTGGCATAAAAGCCATCCGTGGCTGCCGAAACCCGGGATCGAACCAGGGACCTTTAGATCTTCAGTCTAACGCTCTCCCAACTGAGCTATTTCAGCTTGTGAGAAGATGACACGACACACAAACTCGCATGCGCGATCTCAGAAGGCTGTCCTAGGTGGTATAAGTGTTTTAGACCTTTCATGTTCAGCCAGTGTGGCAAACAACAAAACACAGAGACTGTAACTGTGATGTTAAAAGCTTTCTCCGTTTGAAAAACACTCTTAAGTGCTTGTTTTTCTGTTTGTTTTATACGTACTGTGCTTCCGGCGTAGAGTACGTCCTAAAGAGCGCGCCGCGACGTCATCGCGTCGGACTGAATGAAGCGTCATCCTTTCTGATGTAGAGCGGCGCGGCGGCCTTTCTTTGCTGCTCTACATTCCTCCCAAGCTTTCTGCTTTTGTCCCGGTGTTTCAACGCATAACATCTTTAACCATGATCCGAAAGTCGCCATTTCTCACCGCATTTCTGTTACTTCTGGCTGCTTGGAGCTCGCAAGTTTTAGCGGACGGTTTGGTGAACGAGGAGGTGAAGAGGACAGTGGACCTGAGCACCCACCTGGCTAAGATCACCGCGGAGATCGTGCTGTCCAACCAGGGAAACTCTGCCGTGCAGAGCTTCATATTGGCGGTAGAAGCTGACCTGGCGCCGCACCTGGCGTACATTGGAGCCTCGGTGAGCCAGACATCAGTGACTGAAACAAAGCTAACGCTAAGACTTCTGCCTGTAGCTGGCTAGCTAGCTTTAGCCGGGTAGCTAGTGTATTGTAACGATATGAGACACACACACTGGAAAAGCTGGCAGCTCTGTAATGATGTGGCATCTATGTTACGGGTATTGGTGATAGCACGCGGCCATACGATGCTGGGATGTGCTAACTTAATGCATTTACGTTAAATCTCAGCTATTAGACATGTGATGTGATTCACTGTGGTCCTGCGAGCAGTGAGCTCTGCAAGCTTGGAAAGCAAACACACAGCTAGCCAACGTTTTCTACCTTTACGAGATGCTTACTGCTAAGTGCAATACATTGGCAACAACTCATTTGATTTGAGAAATGTAGTGACCAGCTTAATACAAATTATATAAATTCCTTTTTAATTGGTAACTTGTTAACTTCCGCAGCGCTGCACGCTCTGTCAGTGGCTGAATGACACGTATGCGCTGGGCAGCTCACTTCCGTGTGTGACTGCGCAGGTCTGCCCCTGAATGAATGAAAATGTTCAAATGCTTAGTGTTTAGACACAATAACGACTGCCGGTTTATTTTAAAGACAGTGATTCACTGCTTTAAGTCCTCTCGCTTTTACTATTTTTCACTAGTCGGTATAATATATATCCTGTGGCATCTATCTTTCTGCAGGTGAAGAGTGATGAAGAGGAGGATGGAACACTTGAACTCCAGCAGACCACAGTAAAGGGTCAAAGGTAAGAGTTTAATCTCTTCATGATCTAAACAGATTCTCCAATCTAAAACAACATAATTGGTCATGTTTGGATAACATAGCCCCTACCTGAATGAACTGACTCATAAGTGTGTCTGAGTACTTTAATTTTGTATAAATGCTTGGGAAAGCTTCTTCATTGCTGCTTTCATATTAGCTACGCAAATAAAAACTCCAACACCCATGTTTACAGAAGTGCATTGTATTTGCCAAATACTTGCAAATGCTTTATCTAAATAATTGCGAGATCTGGATTTCGCGTTGGCGCAATGTTGTGTGTCCAACTAAGTTGCTAACAGCAAATGTATCACAGGCTTAAGACGGTGGCGCTGACTTTGCCTCACTTAATCTGCTTTTAGTTGTTCAGGTGCAGCTACACTAGTATGGGAAGCTTCAAATATACAAAGTTATGCGTTTTAAATCAATCTGGCGTCTTAGAGAACAGGTGCTATGCCTAGTTCTGCACACCTGCTTTCAGGGCAAGGCTGGATTTAAGTTAAAATTCGGAGGCGTTGAAACCATCACGTTGTCCCAACTTACCTGTGGCACACACATTCCTATAGAACTAAAGTCACATGGAATGTGATCAGCTGATCATGATAAATACTCTCATATAGTGTCACCAGAATTGTCAGATTTGTCAATGAGCCTTTTTGTACTCAGGTACTGTACTCTCAAAGTGTAATATTAGGCAGTACGGTTAGTCGTGATGTAGTATCTCATAATTAATATCTTAATATCTCGTAATTATGAGATACTGGGTCATAATTATATGATATGGCATCTTTTTTTTTTTTTTGGTGAATGCACTTCTGTACATTTTCCTGTCAAATTGATTAGGAGTTTACAGTATTTTCCATGCACAGTGTTTCAGTGGTGAAAGCAACTCCCCTCATAAGAATATATATAAATAAATAGCATTTTGTTTATCTGAGAAGCTGATCACCATGCAAATATATCTTATCCATACTCTTCTTTGTCATCTGTTTCCCATGAAGTGGGGAGTTTTACAAAGTGCAGCTGCCCTCCAGTCTGGCAGTTGGTGCTCAGCTCAAAGCGAAGGTGGAGATGACATTCAGCCACGTCCTGAAGCCTTTCCCCACACACGTCACCCAAGCTGAACGCCAGCTGGTGGTCTTTCAGGGGAACCACTACCTGTACTCCCCGTACCCCACCCGTAGCCAGACCACACGAGTTCGTCTTGCTTCCAAGACTGTGGAGAGCTACACCAAGCTGGGCAACCCCAGCAAGAATGATGAGATCATTGAGTATGGACCGTTCCGTGACGTGGCTCCATTCAGTGAGGTACAGCTCTGACCAGATTTGATGAACATCAAGCAAAACTGCAGGGAACTGCTAAAGCAATTTGTATTGTGTGTATTCTCTAATCTTTAGGATACAATGAAGATTCATTATGAAAACAACACGCCCTTCCTCACCATCAGTAGCATCACTCGCCTGATCGAGGTGTCTCACTGGGGCAACATTGCTGTGGAAGAGACCATTGACCTGAGGCACACTGGAGCCGTCCTGAAGGGACCTTTTTCACGTTATGATTACCAGCGTCAGTCAGACAGTGGCATCTCATCTGTCAAATCCTTCAAGGTGTTCTATTAAATACAAAACAGTTGTCTAACTTCTTTTCACTGTTTGGAGGATGATGATGATGATGATGATGATGATAATAACTGTAAGTGTGCATGCTTTCTCCTTAACAGACTATCCTTCCTGCCTCAGCCCAGGATGTCTACTACAGGGATGAGATTGGGAACATCTCCACCTCCCATCTGCAGGTTTTGGATGACTCAGTGGAGGTGGAGATTAGGCCCCGTTTCCCTTTGTTTGGAGGCTGGAAGACCCACTACATGATTGGCTACAATCTGCCCAGCTACGAGTACCTTTACACTTTGGGTGAGTTTACTTCTGATGACCTTGACTAACCCATGATAAAAGATGAAGCTAGAACATTTCAGCAAAGGAATATATTTCTTGTCATCATGACTTCAACCAAAGCTTCCTATTTAGAGTCTCAACATTTTATCTCTTAGGTGACCAGTATGCACTGAAAATGAGACTAGTTGACCATGTGTATGACGACCAAGTCATTGACTTACTCACTGTGAAAATCATCCTTCCAGAGGGGGCCAGGTCAGTATTTGCTATAAATCCACAGTTGGTCAGGTTGTGTTGAGATTTTTGCCAGAGTTGACAATATTTTTTTCCTAATGTGTTGTTCTATCAGAAACATCCATATGGACACACCTTACAAAATCGATCGCATGCCAAACCAGCTACACTATACATATCTGGATACCTTTGGCCGACCAGTGCTGGTTGCCACCAAGAACAACCTGGTGGAGCAGCACATTCAGGATGTTGTGGTAAGACGACTCTGTGAAAAGCGTGTAAATTTTTTGCAGCAATATTTTATTAGAATTAGTTTTATGGACGTTTTGGATGAGGGAAAGCATCATCTCCAGCTTTATCTTCATCACAGATACGAGGAGATTCTGGGTGTCCGTCATTCTACTGAATGATGCTCCCTTTGGGCTGCTTGTTTATTATTATTAGCATGAACACGGGGCTAATGACTAACATTAGTTGCATTATTGAAAGTCTTGTTTACTCAAACTTTGATTGCAACACAAATATTAAAAGGCATTGGCGTCTTAAAGAAGAGGCCACCTTCTCACCAATAAGGCAGTGTTTGTGTAAAAAAAAAAAAAAAAAAGGGCTATTCTTGTTCCACAAGAAAATATTAAATAATCACAAATATACTTGTATATAACTTCTCCTGGGTGAAGAATCACTGAGGAGAACACCTTGTTTCCTCATCAGCTTCACTTCATATCTATATATTTGATATGAACTGTGAGCATAATTCATAATCAGGTTTTCATGCCTGTCTGTTTCCAGGTTCATTATAACTTCAATAAGATCCTGATGCTGCAGGAGCCTCTGTTGGTTGTAGGGGCTTTCTACATCCTTTTCTTTACCGTCATCATCTATGTTCGCCTGGACTTTGCCATCACAAAGGTAATGACATATTAATCTTACTGTAATTTGGTCCATGTGATCCTTTCTCTGTTTTTCTGTTATTCGTGCCAATCCTATCATTTAATTCTTGTGTGTCTTGAACACAGTTATAACTTTTCCTCTTTGTTCAGGATCCTGCTGCTGAGGTGCGTATGAAGGTGGCCTCCATCACAGAGCAGGTACTGACTCTGGTTAACAAGCGTCTGGGCCTGTACCGTCACATGGACGAGGTGGTCAACCGCTACAAGCAGTCTCGTGACACCGGGGTGCTAAACAGCGGCCGGAAGACTCTGGAGGCCGACCACCGCACTCTCTCCAATGAGATCACCTCTCTGCAGGCCCGCCTCAAAGCTGAGGGCTCTGACTTGGCTGACAAGGTGAGTAATGTACATTTGGAAAATTGTGTGTTAAATAAATTAGCAATGCACAGTGAGGCTCACTCCACTCTTCCAAATCCCTGTGCTCCTAGGTGGGAGAAGTGCAGAAGCTGGACGGCCAGGTGAAGGACCTGGTGTGTCGCTCCTGTCAGGAGGCGGAGCGGCTGGTCGCAGGGAAGGTCAAGAAGGAGGCTTACATCGAGAGCGAGAAGAATCTGACCAGCAAGAGACAGGAGCTTATCAGCCGCATCGACAGTCTGCTGGATGCCCTCTAAATGAGTCCTGCCACACTAGGGCACAGAAGACAGACACACAGCACCCCTGCTACAGCATACAACCAACAGTTTGTATATACAAGAATTAAAATAAATGTGACACAAATGCTTACACATTTTTTTACCATCCTTAAATCTCAACATGGACAATTAACATCTCGTCTTACACTTGTGATGGGTTTATTCAGACACTTGTGCCTTTGCGCCTTGTGATAAACTTCACTGCGTGTTCAGCTATACAGCAGCTACATCACAACTTGGCTTTATTGTTTCTGATTTGTTTTCTTTTTTTGTTTTGTTTTGTTTGTTTTTTTTTAGTTTGTTAAACTACATCTTGATTCAAACCTGTTCAAATGTCCAAACCTGGATTGGACCTGGACATCCACGTATGTATGGTTAAGGGATTTTTTTTTTTTTTTTTAAATGAACAGCTGAAGGTTGTTTTCGGTCTCATGTCTTTACTCACATATGCCGTATTCTACAGCTAATCACCTCTACCTCTTACGTACAAAGGTGATGGCTTTTTCCAATCTTATCTCTTTTGCACTTACAACTTTTTTCTACTCAGCACTAACTGGCATTTATATTTGAACAAATTTGAAGCTCTGATTCTGTTTCATCCCAAATGCTCGTCTTTGCCGTTCCTCAGTTGTATTTTCTACATTTTGTATTTTTTTTTTGTTTTGTTTTGTTTTGTAAGTGGTATATTGTTATCATGAGATTAGTGAATACATGAGATTAGGTTATATGTGAGGAGAGACATGGGAAATGGGAAACTGATGTTCATTAAATTGGGCTATGATATGGAAAGCTGTCAAATTTGAAATAAAATTTTGAGAAACTCATCATTCAGCATGTTTATTCAATTTATCAGTATGAGTCTTTATGCTTAGACTGCTGGATTAATTCAGTTGGGGAAGCAGTACCTTTAGTTGATCAAAAGAGGGCACACGTGTCAAGAACCTTTCTATGGGCTTCAAGGAAACCACATTTCACTGCTACATTTTCACTCTGTCAGTGCCATTGAATAGTTTGCTGTCAAATACATAAAAATAAAAACTGTCAAGCTGACAGCTCAAAATAAAAATAAGCCACATTTGTAGTGCGACTGGAGCCTCTTTTAAATCCAGCACTTGCGAGGGAATTTCCAGCACTTTGTTGCATTTCTTGTTTCAGCGTAACCCCACCTATCACCCTGTCCTCGCCAGTCGGTGGAGCAGACAACCTGCCTCAAACACAAGGGTCAGTTTGAGGTCATCGCTTTCCCTCTGAGGTCATCAGGGGTCTTGGCAGGTCATTTCCTGCTCTATAATAACAGGCTCCGTTCCCCTCACAATGATAATGTTAACATATTGTATGTGCCATACAATAATCATTCTGAAAATACACAGCAGGGGGAAAGCAAAGACAATGTCTGTTAGCACTGATGCTTGGTGCTGGAGAAAGGCCACACAATGGCATTTTTGTTTGTGTGTGTACTTGAGTGGAGATTTGGAGCAGTGAGAGTTCGGAGAACTGCTGAGTCTCATTCTAACAGCAGAGCACAGCGGCAGACTGTTGCTGCCCGCACACGTCCACCTCAACACCGAAGGCTGAGCTCACGTCTGCTCTCCGCTCTGCAACGATGCTATCAGCTCACTGAGTTTGAATGTTACAAGATTGAAAGATTGCCACAGAATAGAAAATGTGTGGATTTGATTGAACTCGATCAGACACGAGACGTCCTTGAAATTAATTTCAAATAATAAAAAGTTCATCAGCAAGTGTCAGCTGCTCCCAATTCTAAGATCAACACTTCTTGACAGAGATAAATCTGAGAAGGAGACTCAATCAGTCAATACAGAAGCAGTTTTAAACATTATGACATCAAAGGGATTTTGGGACCAGAAAAGTTAAAAGCTTGCAGCGCTGATTTAGTCTGCCACTTCCACAAGTACACACCTTTTTCTGTTTTTGTATGTCTTAACATACTGAACAGACTGTTCAGGTCATATATTATATGCTACTGAATATACCAGACAACAATTAAATACAAGCATTCATTTACATTATTGAAATAACAATAATACCTTCTGAAGCCACACACCACAGAAAGAGTAGAGAAGAATCTTCTTGACTCACATTTAACCAAATATATATCCTGCTTTTACTCTTATATTATGAATAAATTCATTTAAAATGGCCATGTCCTCTTGGTGATGCATGAATACGTCAATCATCATCACCAACTGTAACTAAGCCCATGTTGCTTGATAAGAACCTGTTCTTCTTATATTAGAGTATGAAAATGTAGAGTCTTGGAGCATTTGATGATTCACTGTCGTGGCTTTCCCCCAAAATAGGCCACATTTCAATTTCATTTTCTCTTAGCTGCCTCATAAGGAGACATCATCGCATATGGCTGGACTTATGTCATTACGTATAGTTTTGTTGATACATTTGCTTCCCCATTTGGCTGAGGTATCATCGAAGGGGCACCGTCATGTGTAGTGGTGGTGCTTGGTTGTTTGGATGCCTTTCAGTCTGTACAGTTTCAGCTCTGTCCTCTGGCCCAGGATGTGATTACCGGTCACAGAAGAACTGCGGTTTATCTGTTGGCGTAAGCCGAGCAGAATGCTGTTTAAACCGGAATTCGTGTGCAGCACTGTATCCTGATGTGGCAAACCGTGTGTGTGTTTGAGGTGGATGGTGGGGTATGTGCAGGGTGTTGGACTGTTTGGGCCATGTGGTTGAGCTGTCATGGTCCTGCCTCAGGCATGAAGTGGATTATTATCTTCCTTTCCTGAAGTTTAGTACTGATGCAAAGTGTCTTCTTTCTTTATCTGCCAGGAAAATAATGAATATGCAGAAAAAAATGTGGAGTCAATTTAGGTATCGGTGGAAGGGGTAATCCACAAGCCCTGGGCCTTGTGACGTGGTCATGATTGATTACATTGAGGGCTCACCTGCAGCACTCTCCCTCTTAATCTTTCTCTGTCTAAAATACACACAGACATGCGCATACACACAAAGAGAGAGGCAGAAGTCACCAGTCAGGGAACAATATCCTGCTCAGAAGACCCTTCACAGCACACTCTCATAAATCACTGAGACAGAGCCACCACCCTCACTGTCAGCATGTTATTATACAGACACACACTCAGGTCCACGTTCCTCACAGCATACATTCATTCAATTCAGCCATAAAAGGAAGTCATCGAAAAGAAGAAATTCGAGTCGAATCAAAACTCAAGATTCGCCTTCCAACACACACATCCCCTGCACTGATTCTCTCCGACTCTGCTCAAAACACACATCTTTACAACAGCAGCTCTGTGTCCCGCTCTACCACATCCCTCTGCACAGGCCATTCCTCAGTGACAGGGTGAGGGTATGAGAGGCTCTGAAGGGCGAGGTGAGGGGTGGATGAAAGCCCCGTGGCTCAGGTCCTGGGGCCCTGCGTCCTGTGCAGGTGGCAGGTGTGATCTGGCCGGGTGCAGAAGCGTGAGGGCAAGGAAGAAAAGGACAATGAAGGCGTCTGTGGCCCTCCATGCAGCTGCAGGAGGCAGGGAGGAGCAGGGCTGACAGATAAGACAGTCAGACGGCCGGCGGAAGGGAAGGACAGCGTAGGGAGCGCAGAGATGGAGATGGGACTTCAAACAGGGGATTGAGCCTTGAGTGCAGAGAGATGCATTCTTCTCTGGCACAGAGAAGGTGGGGATGGAGGGAACGCGGGAAAGATGTATGGCACAAAAGAAGACGAGCATCAAAGTCCAGTGACATGTTCTTCTTGTGTGGATGTTTACATCGTGCACACTTTTGCTCAAAGCTTGTGTGCTCCGCCTATATCTGTGCATATTGATGTCAGCCTCTCTCTCTGTATGGATTTGTATCGATGAGACAGTAATCCTTTTCCCCTGCCGACCTTGTGTGCAACTGTCCACAGCTCCCACTAAGACCCACTGATCTCTGCCACATGGCGCTCCATCAAAGCACTGATGGTCATGCCTCTCATAGCAAGTTTAGCCAAGAACCTCGCCTGCATGGCTCATGTATGTCCCTCAGTGCAGAGGATAAGCGGCAGATGAAGGTCTACTCTAGACTTTGTATCATCTTGGATCACATGAAGGCGAGTGAAACAAAGCTGCTCTCTGTTAAAAAGCACTCTCCTCTGAGCACACACACACAAACACACACACACACACACACACACATTTCCTACTTTCTCTATCAGACCTGATTAGAGTGACAGGGGCACTTCCCATTGGCTGTGAGAGTGGCCCTCTCCTTCCCAGGGCAGCCAATTTCCCCTACTCCACAGCTGATAGGAAACTTTGATTGTCCACTGAGCTCAGAAGACAAAGAGATTTTTCCTCTTGCAATCCACATATCACTCCATCAAATGCCTACCTACAATCTCCCTCCCCACTTGCACTCTCCTCCTCTCCTCCACCATATCTCCCTGTTGCATTTTCTCTCCTTATTTCCATGAACTCATACTTGCTTTCTGTCGTGAGTTGCAGATGTGAGTCCATTAAACTGGCACTGGCTGCTTTGATGGGCAGGAAGTTTCACTTTATGTGGTGACATCTGCATCCTGTGACACAATCCTACCCTGTATACATGATCTACTGTCTTGGCTAACCACTGTCCTCTAATAGCATTTCTATAATTTAGTACTTTGAGCACAGGCGGATGCTGCTACATGTATTTCCATACTGGAATGTACTCATGCTGGGTGTGAAGTGAACCAAGAAAGACGGGGGCGGTCAGAATAAGCGAGGCGTCTAAACATGTACAGAGAGCCAACAGGAAACATCTCCCTCTCTCTCTGCACCCGATGCTGGCCCTCCCTGAGAACACACTTCCTGTCAGAGCTCCTCTGACATCCTGTCCAGTCACCGGGATTCCCAGATGGAACATTCCAGCTGTGTGCTAGCCTACCACCTCTGTGAGCGGTTTGTCACAGCTTCTTAGTTGCTCAATCCTTTTAGACTTTCATGCAAAGTATGTGTGTATATCTCTCTCTCTTTCTCTCTCTCTCAAACACACACACACACACACACACACACACATCTTGTAGTGCTGCTACAAACCCTGCTCGCCAGGGGTCGCTACATAACAGCACATAACAGACTTGACTGCGTTTGCCCTGCAGTGTGAAACTCCTTCTCAGTCCCGAGGATACTGGGCTTTTTTTCTGTCTCATTTATATTACTAGTGTTTTTAGTGAAGGAAACTGCGCGGTGGCATTAGTCTAATGTTATTAAATGAAATGGCACATGCATGTTTATGAATGGGCTTCCACGCGAGGGCCATATGGGGTGGAAAAAAACAGGTTTGGTGACTTTGTGTATGACCTTTTCGGAAAGAGAGCTAATCCCGAGCTATAATAGACTCTGGGACCGATATGGAAAACTGCTGCACCGTTATCTCGGTTGTCTAGGAGACCATCTGAGCACCGGGGCCGGTGGAGATGCCACGGTATTAAAAGAGTGTGTGTGTGTGTGTGTGTGTGTGTGTGTGTGTGTGTGTGTGTGTGTATATGTGTGTGCGTATATGTGTGTGTGTGTGTGATATGAGAAATAGCGGCCGAGACCGCGGTGTGATCTAGGTGGGTTTGTGTTTATGTGTGTGGGACGCT
>OMLM01012234.1:0-13710 GCA_900302695.1 Helostoma temminkii
CCACACACACACACACACACACACACACACATACACATTCACACACAAACACACACACACTGTCACACAAACACACACACACACACACACACACAAACACCCACACACACACACACACACACACACACACACACACACACACACACACACACACACACACAAACATGTGAAATATTTCCTGTTGTTGCTCATATTTTCCTGTCACACTGAGTGTCATACCGTGGCTCTTCAAACCACGTGCAATTCAACCAAAGACCATTTCTGGTCTTATCATTTAAGATTTGTACAGAAACATTGTGGTATGTACCTTCAACACGTTTTACCCTCTCTTCAGTTTAAAGCGAAATAAATTTATTTTAAAACCTGCGTTGCTTACATGAGGTTTAAGTGGCAAATGCTGCTATGACAGACACCAACTGTTCACATGCATTACTCAGTGCAGTCATTCCCGACCCTTTCAGCTTGTGACACTTTAATAAACGTATCCAACCTATCTATTTTCACATAACAAAAAAAAAACAAAAACAACAAAAATCTGACACATGACAGAACTAAAAACACAAACTCTGGAGATTTAGCTCCATGGATGCATTAAGGAGAACTGGCCCTTGTTATATACTTAAAAATAGACTTTAGGTTGTGATACAGTCACTAAAATAAACAGAATTCTCTGTTTATAATACAGGTTGCACAGCTACAAATCCTTCATGGATTAGTTTGTAGTTTGAATACTACATTATAACAGTGTCTCTGTTATTATTAAAGGCTACAGAGAAAATATTTTGGTGGGCTTTTTAATTGCAATGCGATGAAAACTAAGTAATCCAGCTCAGATAACAAATGTGACAAGTTCACGGGTCATTAACTTTGCCTCTTCCCGCTAGTTTTAACAAACTATGCATAAAACACAAACTTTACAAGATCTTCCTTCACATAAAGTGATTAAAGCCCGAGCTGCATCATTCATCATAATCATCGTTGTGATAGTAGTTTTCAGTCGTCAAGTTTTCTGGCAATGACACATCAGAGACATCCACACAGGATGTTCTCTTGTTGCCTAGTTAGCATTGCTTCAGTGACTAAAATAGTCATGTTGGAAACTGTTTGTTTAATTTGGTTTCTTACTTAAACTCACTTGAGTATGTATTTAAAGCCTCTGCCTTTTGTCTTTTTGACCAGAAATAGCTGGCCTGACCCTCCTCAAAATAAAAAAAAACAGCTTATAAATAAGTTAGCATTATGTGTATCATCCAAATTTCTGGCTAAAATTGGTCGTTTTTCTCTGCTGTCAGTCTCTTTGCTAAGCTAAGCTAATCATAGCCTAGCTTTAGTGCCATAGTTAGCATACATACACATTAGTGGTATCTTTTTCTTTAATGTTACAATAATACACTAGATTCACACTATGCTGAAGTGCCTTTACTCCATCATAGTCAGTATGAATTATAAACACAATAAAAAAGGGAAATACCAGGAGCCCACACATTGAAAACATTTCTTGTCATTTTTGTACTTTTATGTATACATTTCCACATCAATATGTAAAATGTATGCAAAAGACTAGTTGTCCGCCACTGTAGCAGCATCGTTTGGCTCTGTGTCAACTACAAAAGCTTTCTGTTTTTGAACAGTTCTGTACATTTGTGAGGCGAGGAACATTAAATCAGTGGAGGCCCCAACAAGCAGTTACCTCTGTAGTGAGATTTCGTCGATACCCGTCCAGTTCTGACAGAGACTGGTGTCCATTTTGGAAAACCTGAGCCTGGCCTTCTATCAGTGACAGCATCTGATAAAAAAATAAACAAAAAAGCATTTGAAAGATTCCAAAAGATATAAGATATATAGTTACTAAAAATGTAACAAAAAATATCCAATATGCATTTTTTAAGATGTAGATAGCCTGCAGTATTTACAAATGCAACACAAACAACAACAGGGCAACGTGAACTCACTGCCATCACGATGTCTGTCTTCTTCTTGGCTTCGATGACATTAATCTGAAACAAAAGAAAGCACTGGTTTCAGAAACTATGTTTCCACTGGCTAGTTACACTGCTGGGAGCCACAACCACAAGGCTGGAGAGTAGCCTCAACACAAACCTGTTATCACTCAAAACGGCAAAGGCAAAACTATAATCAGACGTGTGTTGTATATTTTGTCTAAGCTGTTTTTGCTACCTGGATCCACTATTTATTTACTGTTTACAGCTTACTTTGCTGTCTGTGTTTCCCTATGGGCATTCGCTGGGTTTCAATATTGCTGTTTATCCTGCAGGGACGTCTCTGAATGTCTTCTGACTGACTGATATGACAATAATTCCCACCAACACTATGAAGTCTGGGTTAAAGTGGATTCTGCATGTGTTCATGCACACGTACTCACCTCCAGGACGTAGTCCAAGGCCCCTGAACGAAAGGTCCTCCGCGCATTGAGCAGAGCGTTGCTGGCCTCGTCCACCTCATGTTGCTTGCCCCGCGGGGCCTGAGCATTCCTCGCCAGCGCTCCTTCCAGGGCTTCACTGCTGCGCTCAAACTCCTTGCGCACATCCTTGAACCGGCGAACATCTCTGGAGCACACAATGATGTAGCAAAGCGAAACTTGGTTTTGTTTTTTTTTTTCTACAGACACATACATATCTTCTCAGTATTTTTCAGTATATAAGCAGAACCATGTCCTGGGTCCAGGACATAATATATTAGATAATGTTATAAATATAAAGGGGGCTGCTTGAACTCTTTACCTGCTACAATATATTGAAAAGGAAATAACAGATTGCTTTTAAAGGTTTTCTGGAATATTTACCTGCTGATTTGAACAATACTTAACAACTTGTAAGACATCTTTTGTAAACCTGCTGTGACACTAGGCACCTTGTACAGTGCCCTCCACTAATATTGGTAAATATGAGCAAAGAACTGTGTGAAAAAACATCTTGATTGTTTAACCTTTTGATCGTTTGCTCAAAATGTTTACAAAAAGTTTATCTTTGTTAAATATTTGTGTGCAATTATTGACGCCCTATTAGTCAATACTTTGTGCTGCCTCCCTTTGCCAAGACAACAGCCCTGAGTCTTCTCCTATAATAGCTGATGATGTTGGAGAATACATGACAAGGGATCTGAGACCATTCCTCCACACAGAATCTCTCCAGATCCTTCAGATTTCAGGGTCCACGCTGGTGGACTCTTCTCTTCAGTTCACCCCACAGGTTTTCTAAGGGATTCATGTCAGGGGACTGGGTCAGGGCAAGACCTTGATTTTGTGGTCAGTAAACCATTTGCTTTGATTTTGATGTATCATTGTCCTGCTGGAAGATCCAACCATGGCCCATTTTAAGCTTCTGGCAGAGGCAATCTGTCATATATCCTAACAAGATGCCCAGATCCTCTGGCACTAAAACAGCTTTAAAGACCCGCCACCATATTTAACTGTGGTCATGAGGTACTACATAGGGCTACCTCTCCGTGTGCTTCAAACCCACCTCTGGTGTTTATTGCCTAAAAGCTCTATTTTGGTTTCATCTAACTATAGAACCTGATCCCATTTGAAGTTCCAGTAGTGTCTGACAAACTGAAGACGCTTGAGTTTGTTCTGAATGAGAAAAGAGGCTTTTTACTATTAACCCTTCCAAACTATTTGTGGTGATGTAAGTGATGTCGGATTGGAGTTTTGGAGACTTTCTGACCCCAACACTGAACTAACTTCTGCTGTTCTCAAGCTCGAACCATCCTGACAGAATATACTTACAAAATATATTTGCTCATGTGAATTCACAGAGCCGCCAATAATTGTGGCACAAAGATATATATATTATTTGGATAAAACTGTGTTGTATTTTCAATTGTTTGTTTTCAAAAAGGATCAAAAGGTTAAACAATAAAAACATTGTTTCAGCCTTCTTTGCTATTTACCAAGGACGCTAATATTAGTGGAGGACACTGTACATATAACACATTTTTACATTTACAGTATGATATGATATAGTTACATTATTACTTTAATTGTTTCAGTTTTGCATAAACATTATGTTTCTAATAGAGTCCTCAGATTTTCTTGTCATATGACCATACAATTCATCATACTGTGCCACACTGCATTGTCTCTTCCATTAGGTGTTGATATAATACAGTTTAAATTGCTTGGTTGAAGGAAACTGTGTTGGTTTTGTGCATTTGATAAGAAAGCTGAAAACCTGTTGGCTGAGACAGTATAACCACATTCACGCCGTGTCACTGACTAAAAATCCAGCTAATGACTAATGCCACATGTTGCCACACACCCTCTCTTTTATTTAATCTACCGTATCATTCACACTAATGAGAACAGACTTCAGGACTAAGAATGAGGAGAAGGAAAATGAAAGATCATAAGCCTCTAATATGTATTTCATGTGGTGTGCTAATGGTTGGCAGACATGTAGGCGAGTGAGTCACTCTGAAGAAGGTGGCTGTGTGCATTTCTGCTGGAGGGCGTAAGAGACCAGAAACAAAAAGATTAGAAGAAACAAACAGAGATGGACGCCGAAGCAGCTCACTTACTCTTTCACAAAGTTCTGCAGCTTTATTTTGACTGACTTCTGTGTGGCCTCTATCAACTCCTGTAAGGTGACAGGAGAGACACAGACACCATAGATAGCTGTTAATGTCGAGCGCATTGTGTTCTGCAGCGTGGTGCAGCCTTGTTTGACCACATACTGCAGCTAATAAGCCTCATGAGCAGAATGGAAACTGTGTAAAGGCTGAAATTCAGGGGCCCAGACAGGCACACTCACCTCTTGTGCATCTACGATGATGTACAGTTTTTTGGAAAATTTGTCCAAACACTCCTGCAGACAGAGATCTCAGATTAGACTCTGAATCTCATCGAATCGTGACAATAATTTCATGTTGATTTTAAAAAACAACAACTAGTTCAATTCAGTCGATTCAATTCTCCTCACCCCCATCATCTTGTCCGCAGAGCACTGGTGGCCCAGCTCTCGGAGGCCATTGACGAAGCTCTTGCTGGCCTGGCAGTAGATTCTGCCTGCGTCCAGCATGGCCTGGCATTGTTTCACAATCTGCAGGACGTAGACATGCCACACCGCAGTCAGAGGATCACAAAGACACATGCTGATTTTCACAGGTATACAACATATACTACAGTAGCTGCAGTAATATTAACACTTAAAAAAGTAGTTTCAAGTGGAGAAAAACACGTTCCTACAGGGGATTAGAGCTGTATTCATCGACTTTTGACAAACAGAACAAGCTGTAAATACAACACTGACATATTCTTACTTTATTGATTTGCTAAGGCTAACGTGTTCGCTAACAACTAACCTTTTACACTTCCATTCTCCTGCTGTCTAAAAAAGGGAATGAGAGTGAAGTAAAACAGTAAAGACAAAAGCAAAACAATCTGATTAAAGATCCTATAAATCCCCATAGAGCAGAGGGAAACTGCAGGTTTGATCATAATTATCTGTATTTATCGCTACAAGCAACCCCTTTAACAAACCACCTCTCCGAACTGTATTGATGAACACAGCCTGTGATTACGCTCACACTATTCCTCCTCTTACAAATGAAAATTTTAATTAAAGCTTCAATCAGTACAATACACTTGAGTCTCTCTGAGTCACTGGTCAGGGTATAGTTAGTTTTAGATTAAGGTATGGAAACTGACTCCATGTCGCTGTGAATATACTATAATACTAACCCTTCACGGATGGGTATGAGTCTACTCCTCTTCACCAATAAATACTACTTGTGACTGCAGTGAGTACTGTTTAGCAGAACTTACATGAACTGACATTCCTCTACATAGTTTCGTTGTAACGTCTGGTTTGCCCACAGTCAGCCTGAGCAGATAATCGGCAGGAAGTACTGAAAACTTGTGGTTGTGCACAAACGTTAGTGTTCCTCAGTGTCTTTAAACATTTATATCGATAAGGACAGAGTTCGTCGTATGATGGGCCACAGTATTTTGATATGTCATGGTGGGAAATGCCCAGATGTAACTTAGAAAACAATAAAGTCATTTAGCTGCTACAGTTTCAGGGTGCTGATGTCATGACTTCCTAGGACATCTGAACAGTTGTTTTTACAGACACCTGTGTTATAAGTTGTCTACAGAGTAATTCTAATGTAAATCTCCCTTGTTGTTCTGTTATGTACACTCTACATCTATCTCATGCCTCCTGTGTTCCTGACGGTTTTTTCAGTTTTTTCCTGGGAAAGTTTTTTCCTTATCTGATTCTAGGACAGAGGATGTTGTTGTTCCACAGACTACAAGCCCCCTTGAAGGAAAGTTGTGATGCTAAAATAAACTTAATTTGATTTCTAGTATGATAACCCAAAAATAACAACGTATCTGTGCACTGATCGACACCAGCGCTACTCGGTGGTTTAGATGCTGCGGTGGGCAGGGGTCTGCGGCTATATGCAGCAAGCTAAGATGCACCTGTCGATCAGCATTCGTCGTTTCCCACCCTGACCCCTGTTTAACATGAGGTGGCCTTAATGTTGTAACTGATTGGTCTTTTATATTTTATTTATTCATAGTATCTAGCAGTACTGTACGAGTATTTCCACTTCATTTATCTTTTTGTCTTTTAGCTGTTTTGCAGATTAAATTTGGCTTTTTCACAGTAACTGTGCACTGAAAAGAGAAATAGCAGTGAAAAACCTACAGTCATCATACAAGACAGACTATATTGCTTTAGATTAAACCCAACAGAATATAAAACAGTTAAAACTAGCTTGACCTAAATCTACATTAAAATGTAACTTTTAATAACTCTGTAATATAAACTAGGTCAGTGTACTCTAATAAACCTCTAAAATACCACTGTGGATATTTGCAGTGCAGAACCTTTACTTGTGACATGTTTATGCCTCCACTCAGTCAGAAGTCGTGGTCAGAGTGGAATCGGGCATGTAGCAGCATGATAGCATAATGCATGGCAGCTGAACCAAACAAGCTGGATTACTTTTTTACCTACTCTCACGCCCGGTGCGGAACAAGTGATACGTCTCTTTGCCTTTCTTTCCCTGGCAGTGACGTCAGAGTTCACTGCAGAGCAGCAACACTGACGCAAGTACGAAGACTCAAAGGCAGTAACAAAACCTGCCTCAAGGACTTGAACCCAAATAGCCACATACATCCAAATCTGTCTTTTGTAGTATTTATAGTCTTTTGACAATAGAACCTGCAGAGGCATGAAGAGCAGTGACAGTGCAACATAGTCCACAGCGTCAGGGAACAGAAACACAGCATGTGACTTCTTTATCAATTGAACAGATCTGAAACTGTAACACCAACACACACAGATACAGGTTAACACATTGAAGCAGAACAAGCTGTAGTTCTCAGGACAATATGATGGGGAAGCAACACCCAAAGCTACTTCCTGCTCGCTGTCAGGTGAAAAATACCTCAACATCGTCGCCCTCCTCTCACTTCACTACCGTTTCACAAGAAGAGCATGGCTCCGACAATAACTGATACCTGTGTGTGTGTGTGGTCTGAAACAGGTCTGAAAGTAGAGCGGGGATGAATGTAAAAGTGTGTGTAGGAGCTTGAATCTCACCTTGTCTAATCGCGTCTCGAGTTCACTCACATCGCTTTGTACAACTTCGATGTCAGCTCTGAAACAGACAAACACATAAAACATATTCAGTCGAATGTTCCCTATTTTACTTTACTTTGCAGTTCGTGTAGTGCAAGTTCTGTGTTGTACGGTTTAATAGGTTGCTGACAATATCCCATAACACTGCATGTTTAAAAATAAATTCAACAGGTGTTTATTATTTTTAGGGCGACTGTGAACACCTGTCCGAACAATAATGCAGATCACAATAAGCCAGGTTTTAGTGGTTATTAATGTGCTCTCCATATAACCCACCAGACAGTCCATAAAATGAATGAAGTTGAAAACATAAACAGACAAACTGATAATCAAAATAACCACGATTTAATGATCAATGATCCAGTGTCCATGAAAGCTCAAATTGAAAATGACGTGTAAATTGGAAACCACGTTAAAAACACACAACACTATATATTGTTAGTTTTAATGTTTCGCTGAGGCTACAGCACGCCAGGGAAATTATTCTGCAATCAATAACAAACACAATAACCTAATAATCTGATGCAACAGACCACATATCTTACAGGCGGTGCCACTTCCTGTGTCTCCTGCGAGCCTTGTGCATATTTTTTGCCATTTAACAAGGCACATTAGGTATTTTTAGAAATGTGATCTTAAGCATCAAGATATATCTGTGGATGTGAACAGGTGTGTGGGCCTGCAGGAGCTAACAACAGAGTGAGAATACCTTCAAAAGGATGTTTGTCGGAGAGCGGCTAACTGACTGAGTTTAGTTTTTGAGCACAACAGCAGGGGCCCTTCTCAGACATCCCACACGTGTACATAAAAGCGTCTCAGAAGTCCTGTGCATGGCTAGTTTGTTGGTTTTTACTGTGACAGCCAGTGTCTCTTTCAGCCTCTCGTCTCTTCTCTAACCAGCAGCTCAACCATGTGGTTTCCGCTGCCTTCCACCAACAGTACAGAGAGACAGAGAGAGACAGAGGAAGAACAGAGGAGGCAAGAGAGAGAGAGAGAGAGACAGAAGGACTGGACAGACAGTAACTGCTTGTGTTTCTGTGTTTGTTACAGCAGAGATGTTTGGATCAAAGTCCGAGGTCGTGTCCTCTGGGAATATAACTAAATGACAGGTCAGCTATGCAGATGAGGAAGAAAAAGGAGGATAAAAAAGCCACCAACAGGAGGCCAGTGTGGAGGAAAACCAAAAGAGAAGCCTCCTTTTTACTTTCTCGCCTGAATCAGTGTCACAGTTTTCAGATGCCTCAGAGACGGAGAGTAAGAAAGCAAATTAAGACCGAGCTAAAGTTCAGTTTCCGTCGTGGTTCTCCCCACAGAAAACACACTTCCTGTCTCTCCTGTTGATCAGCCTCAGCTCATCTCGCTTCACTTCCTGTTGCCCTCCTGCCCCACCGTTACTTAGCAACAGGAGGCAGCACGTTAAGTAGCTGTTATGTGCCATCAGTGCAGTTTATGCTCTTTTCATCCGTGCTCTCCTCCACTCGCTTTGTCCATCTGTTTAATTGATTGTGTTGTTTATGTGCGGGATAACTTGAGCTCTCCTTCTCCTTCCTTTCCTTCCCTGGCTGTTGTTCTTTCCCTCTGTTTCGCAGCCTGACATTACCACTGCAGCTGGCACAACTCAAACTTTCCACCACTGTACAAGTCTCATAAATTAAATACGGGCACAGAGAGGGAGGGAGAAAGAGAGTGACTGAAATGTGCCAAATCAGCTGCACAAAACGACAGCAGCCAACTGTGGCTTCGTGCCAAAAACTATCCGGGCACACCCAGGGTTTGCCCGACTCTTGTGCTGCTTGCAAAACCAGCAGTGACACTTCCCATTTGACTTCTCCAGATGATGATGATGATGATTCTGGGTGGAAATAAAAGTGTGTATGATTGGTGACACACAGGAGAGCTGCTGCCACGACGGTTTGGCTGTAAACTTTTAAGACATGCAAATGATGAGGTTTCCTGAGCTTATAAGCAGCTGTTCGCATAGTTCATACCAATAAAGTTGTCAAACAAATTACCTTCATTCTTAAATGACAAGGCTGAGTTTCTATGGCTAATAAAAGCCTCTTGAGACACAGTGACGCATCAGAACGGTTGTGAGCACACGAGTATGATCAGATCAGTAGTCTGAACCCTGCAGGCCTTCATCTAGTACCTCTGACCCAGCACTGTCAATAACATGACATGGCTTGACCTCAGCCCCTGAGGGACTTAAACTGCCTGAAAGTGAAGTTTGTGGAGTCTGAAGAGCCACAGCAAGAAGAGCACAATGTGAAATTCATCCAAGTTTTATTAACTGGACATAGTTTACCTACCTCTTTAGGGAGATTTCAAACAACCGATGCTAAATCAACAGCTAGTTTATTATTATTATTTTGCAGCTGGAAGTGAAAGTTCAGTCGGAGTAATAAGGTACAGGTGAAACTCTTACCTGAAGCGAGGGGAGTCTTTCAAACACTCCTCAAAGTCCAGCTTGACTGTCATCCCTTCACTCAGCTGCAGATCACACAAATACTTTAGTAATTCTCTGAATCCTCACTTGAGGTGGAGGCGGACCGGATAAAAAAACTAAATCTTCTCGGTTTTAACGCTCCACATCAGCAGCTTCGACCATTTTATCTTCGGAGTTTTTTTCCCCTCACAACTATGATTTGTATTCCTCCGGCAGCTCCTCCTGCTCGCTCTTCTTTCTATAAGGGACACCGTGTGCCTGATCCGTGGCGCATCCAAGCCAGAAGGCGACTTGTCACCACTTATGAATGAACGCAGGTTAGTCGCGTTATTATCATCTTATCCAGCGAATACAAAGCGAGATCGTCCGTGTCCTGGTAGAGACGCTGCTGTAGAAACCCGGTGTCCTAAAATATACTGGTCACCGCGGGTCGATGCTCCCAGATGAATAAGATTAAGTCAGATGACAGCCTGTGGAGTGGATGCGGACTTGGTCCCGGGGTGCAGACTGGAGACCGAGTGTGTCTCACTCTCACTCTCTCTGCACTCGCAGGAGTCCAACCCCCATCTCTCTATTTCCGTGTTACTTACTCATGGTACATTGTGGTTTTCAAGTAGGAAACTGCACAAAGTAACTGTCAACTTAAAGCCTTCAATGTGCATTTTCAAATAAAGGTTACGCGTCGCATCAGATTAAAAAAAAAAGGACTTTGTTGACCTATTCTGATATTTGATTTAAACACATACAATAGATGTGGAATGTTTCTGCCACTCGTTTAGTTTCCTCACTTGCTTTGTGTATTCAGCTCTTCAGTTTCAGTGAACCGTGGCCTTCACACACACACAGTCACTGTCTGTCTTGCCTGGCAACTTTTCTTTGTTTTGTCTTTATTGAAGTGTAAATGTGAACTAACACGAAAGCAAAATATGACTAAGTCAAAAAAGGAGCGTGTAAGCCAGAATATGATGTACATCAAAGCTTTTTTTATTACCTGAGAAAAATGATGATGCACTACTCTCTGAAAAAAACTGACCATGACCTACATTTACAGTTTTTTGTTTTTTTTTGGTTAATATACTACCTATGAAAATTAAATTGTGACAGCCTGAGTCAAAAATAAGACTTAAAAGAAAAAACATGCATAATAAGAATATTAATAAATGAGAACTGAAGTCAAATATCATGAGATAGAAAGTTTAAAAAACACTTGAAACTAATTCAAAACTATGAAAAACTGTGTCAAAGATCAAAATGTGAACCTGTCAGAGATAGAAAGATAAAATATTAAATACTACACCAAACATTGTCAGATACTAAGTGAACAATAAGACTATGCTAAATTATGAGCTACTAAGACAAAAATATGACTTACTGAGCCAAAATATGAGACAGTACGTCAATAATTATGAGATAACTTAATAATAATGAAAAAAACATTAAGTTAAAAGATAATACCAACACAAAGTATTAGATACTAAGTGGAGAGATAAGATAAGATTAAGATAATTAAGTTATTTAGTTCTGCCAGAAATATGTTGCAACATTAAAGCAACTTAACGTTGTCATCATCACCTCAGACTGGTTTAGTCACACCTGAAAGCCTGTGGTTGAGAGGTGTTTATTTTATTTTTCTGTGCTGAATATAGTACACAGCTAGGTCAGTCAGTCTGTCTATCTGTCTGTCCATCAGTGTGGTGATGTGTGTGTCTCCCCCTGCTGACCACAGTCACTTACAGTCTGACTAGTTCATTTGAAACACTGTCCCCAGACGCTTGTCTTTCCTCTCTTTATATTGATTCCCCGGGCGTCCTGCTGATTGTGATGCCTTCACTGACCCAAAGCACTTCTCGTATATTTGATGTGTTTGCGCCACAGTAAAGCTCAGATATCTCTTCACAGACGTCACTCAGAGGGCGTAGTTGGGTATGTGCTGTTGCTAAGCTGCTTCATCAAAATAAATAACCTCAGGAAATCTGTAATAACCTGTGTTTACAATGATGCCATTCATCAAAGGCCCATGGGAATTGGGGTTTTTGGCCAAAAATAACAGGTTTCAGCTGAAAAACAAGTCATGAGCTGCAGGCACAAACTTCACTTCTTGTCATGTGATGTCTTACAAAACAAAAACTTTTTTTTTTTACCAACTTTAAATATACCAATATATTAATCATAAATATTTTAGTGTTGTCCCATGTCCCCAGCTTCACTGAGCTCTGTGAAATAATTAATTCTCTTTCCAGAGCGCGCTGGAGCATAGCTCCGCGCTGCGCCAAAAACGGGGGCGTGTGCGTAAATTGCACAAACAGAGATCACAGCACAGACAGACATTAGGAAAGATAGTCAGATGGAAAACTTGGCCACTCGACAGGTTCTTATTTGTCTTTGAAAGGAGATCCCCTACGCATCTGTCCAAGTGTTAAACCACGCACAATTAAATGTTTCACATCCGGTAGGTTTTTTAAAATAAAGGTGTGACCTGCAGTGGAATAATAGTTCATGAACTCAACGTGGAAACTTAAATTATTTAGCAACACTGGACTGAGTTGTTAACATCGACTGTAGCTGTAAAGTCAAGTGAATATGATCTGTATAAGACTGGATCAACTGGACCAGATGATCCTTATTAAGAGTTACACCTTATAAATACACAATTATATGACTGGGATATTATTAGGACTGTATTTTGACAGGCTGGTGAGGTTTATCTCAACACTCCCACCCCCCACCAGACACACAGAAGTAGTAAACATGCAGCAGACACACTGAGACCATTTTTTAGTTGATTTGATGTTGGTACCAAACCATACTGACTGAACAAAATACTAAAACTGCAGTCTTCTACAAAGCACCATGGAGAAATTAAAGGACATTTTCTTATATTGTCTTCATAACAGGCATTAATAAAACATTTAAACTCTAATAAGTGACGTTACTGTGATTATCTCTGTGTGATGATCACATAACGTCACTTATTAGGGTTTAAATGTTTAAGTGACGTTACTGTGATTATCTCTGTGTGATGCCTAAAGTTCTGTGCTGGTTTTGAGGTCGCTCTCATAAAAACAAACACTGACTCTGAAGTAAGAGGCTTCGCAATGGATAAGAGTTAAAAGATCAGTTCAGGGCCTCAAACAGTCAGGGGCTCCAGAGCGGTGGGCCTGTTCTGATTAGCAAACAAATCAATGAATAATCAATACAGTAAACAGGGTTTTAACCAAACAGTCTAGATCAGGTCAGTGGAGCTTTAACACAAACAGTTGAAAGTTCAGTCTCACCTGTGAAGCCACCACGAGCAGGAAGTCAACTAAACCCAAACTCATATGCACTTAAACAAAAATAAAATCATTCTCTACTTTCTGGCTTTTATATCTAAGAAAACAAATACTCTTTTCATGGCACTTGGACGACAGGCTCCACTTGGCACTTGTTAGGTTTGTTGCTTGTTTTGTAGGAAAGTCACTCTGGTTAAATGTCTGCCAAGTGACTGAATGTAAACTTAACATAATGTCAATCACAACTGAAGAATCTGCTGAAGAAGATCATGGGACATGATCAAAAGCTCCAGATCAGCTGCTAAACAGACTTTGGACTGACATTTTGAGGGATTTTGTCAGATGCAATGTTAATTTCAAAAGAAAACTTTCAGCTAGT
>OMLM01012234.1:28196-51834 GCA_900302695.1 Helostoma temminkii
TGTGGGAAATATTGATTGTTGAGTAAGGGAAAGTCGGGTAAATGCTGAGATTTGATAAAAATGCGATTAATGCGGAAATTTATGATTTAACCATGAAGCAGAAAAATAAAAATAAACTTTACTTTAACATAAAACTGAAAAGCCACATAATACACAGCCATACCTGTGCAAAAAACATTTTGTCCATGTGGTGCAAATATAAAAGCTCTGTTAAAGACAACACTGATAGAACATAGAAGATGCTTCTGTTTGGTATTTACTGTACCAAACAATTATCAACAGCCAGTCTGGTCAGTTTTGTTATATTACAAACTACCAAGGTAGGTGTGGTAAATCCTTCTAAATGTAGAATGGGAGGCAGAGCCTTTAGTGATCAAGCTCCTCTCCTGTGGAACCAGCTCCCAGTTCATGTTCGGGAAGCAGACACTGTCTCTACTTTTAAGTCTAGGCTTAAAACTTTCCTGTTTGATAAAGCTTATAGTCAGAGCTGGTTCAGGTGACACTGAACCAGCTCTCTCTGGGGGACCTCCCTTAACACACTGAGCTCCTCTCTCCTCTGTCCACTCATATGCCACCATTACAGGTCATTAACTTTATGTCTTCTCCCTCCTGTAGTTGTGTGTCGCTCCCTCTCTCTCTCTGAGCTGTATGTTTCCAGTGTGCAGTTCCTGGCCCAACCATCCTACCCAATGTTTCGTCGCCTGCTGTTATTGTTTTATGACCTGTTGCTCTTTTCTCTCTTTCTTTCCACTCACCCCAACGGTCGAGGCAGATGGCCGCCCACCCTGAGCCTGGTTCTGCTGTAGGTTTCTTCCCTTAAACGTAGTTTTTCCTCTCCACTGTCGCCCACTGCTGCTCAAGGGGGATTTGTTGGGTTCTGTATAGCTACATTGCTATATCCTGTAAGGTCTTAAACCTTTCATTGTTAAGTATCTTGAGATGACTCTTGAATTGTGAATTGGTGCTATATAAATAAACTGAATTGTGCTTACATGGTACAAATTGTACCAGGTTTTGTTTGTGAAAATAGAGTCTGTGAGTGAATATTCAAACACCACATTATGTATCCATTAATATCCATTACTATTCATTATGAGTAGACTAAAATGTCATGTTTATTGTTATGCGTTACTGTAACACATAATGTGTGCACCTATTCAGTACATGCATTTATGCACCTGCACACGCTATATACTTAACTTTACGTATTTCTGGATTCACTTTGTAATTATCCTTCCTTCCTTCATATATAATCAACAATATAAGTAGGGATTACTACAATTCGCTATGAGTGTACATATTCTGGTGGACATGCTCTTTCTCTGTCCACCATGAGATCAGACCAGTGAACACTGGAATGCACGAAAATGTTGGTTGCAACTGAGCTGTCGGAGCTCAGGCGGAGTCGGTGAACGCACCATGTCCCGGAGTACTAGTAGAGTGAGTGACAGTCCTGCTCCACGGTAGCTGCTCCGCTTCTCTCCACACCACAGAAACACGGCCAGAGCCGAGCGGGGCAGGGCTGGAGAGACAGTTAGACAAACAGACGGAGAGGCGGCGTGCAGCAGCATGGGCTGTGTACTCTGTGATGTGCAGTAAATGGGATTAAACCGCTCAGACAGCGCTTGGAAACACTGGCAGCAGCAGTAATAGTAGTAGTGGAGAGCAGGGGGAGCTCCGCGCCGAGCTGCGACGCATGTGCTCGCCCGTGTTCGCCTGGAAAACTTGCGCCGGAGCGTGGAAGAGAGAAACAACGCAAAGTTGAAGGAAACTAAGGGTAGCTGCAGACGCGCACACACACCTTGGTTCAGGTTTGACCTCCGGGACTCGCGGTAGCAGCAACACAGACCGACCTCTGCTTCCCCTCTCACATGCCTGCGTTGATGTGGGAGAGAGGGAGGGGAGAGGAGACGGGGGATGTTTGAATTACCTCGCTAAACTTGCAGAAATAAAACGAGAGAAATACAAGAAGTTGCGTTTGTTTCGTAGCAGTTAAAGGAGGCAGACAGAGGGGGTCATGGAGAGTCAAGGGGGAGAGCAGCACAGCTGCGAGGACGTGCGGAAGAGCGGCTATCTCCGCAAGCAGAAGTCCATGCACCGGCGCTACTTCGTGCTCCGCGCCGCCTCGGAGCGCGGCCCGGCCCGCCTGGAGTACTACGAGAGCGAGAAGAAATTCCGCAGCAAGGCCCCCGTCCCGAAGAAAGCGGTGGCGCTGGAGACCTGCTTCAACATCAACAAGCGGGCCGACTCCAAGAACAAGCACATGATCGTGCTCTACACCCGAGCCGAGAGTTTCGCCGTCGCCGCAGAGAACGAGGCGGACCAGGAGGAGTGGTACCAGGCCATGGTGGACCTGCAGTGCAAAAGTAAGCAAAAGTCCAACACACACACATGCACACTCCTCACGCATGAATGCATGCACTTAACTGTGTATATGAGGCCGTGCGTGAGAGGAGAAACGTGGCAGCGCCTGCAGAAGCGCACTGCAGATCGGGACAGGTTTCAGTCCAGTGTTGTGGAAAACACATCACATCCTGCCGAGGAAAGTTTACACAGTGAATGTATGTGGCGCAGGGTGAGGTTCACTTTTACACTTTGAATCAGGTTAGTGTTGTTTACAAAGGGCCTCATAGCGGAGTGTGTAAAACATGTGAGCTGTAGAGGTGCTTATCCTCCCCACCAGTCCTTATCACACTGGTGTCAGGCTAGATATTTGCTCCCAGTAGTCCTCCAGACGTTTTGGGTTTCTTCTCTGTCTCATGTTGGCCTCTCTTTGAGTCAAGTGCTCAAACACACCCTGTCCTCTTGTTTACTTTGTCTGCTCTGCTTTTCTGCTGACACTGCACTATTACATCAGACATCGATCTGAGGAAAAGGAGAAGAGCACCCAAAAACTAGTCAGACAGGAGCGCCTCACTGCTCAGTCACGATTCGGTCATTAAACATTGATTGACTAGAAGTGAGTAAGCAGCTTAGTTTGTTCCATCAAGCTTCTCTGGCGGTGGATTTGTCTTAATGCTTGTTCGTTGTGCAAACGTCCTCAGCCACCCCCTGAAAAAAAAATCACCCATGTGGATTTTTCTCAAACGGTGTCTATCAGCCGCTGTGTAAACACAGCTGTCAGAGCAACAGCAGTGAGCACAGCAACTTCACATCACCTGTTCAGCCCCCCCCACCCCCCAGCTGTGAGAGTCCAGACTGGCCACAAGGGACACATCACGCAATGTTGGCAAACGAAGATTGGAGTTCAAGGTGCTTCTTATCTGTGACCTGCTGCTCTGTTACATAAAGCAGCTGATTAGGAAAAAACAAGGCCACACTGCTCTGGTCCAGATACATTTAATATTCCAGTTTTCATCTGGAGCCACTAGAACCAGTTGTGTCAACTGGAGGACAGATGTGGCTCTTTTTGTGGCCCCGTCGTTGCTTTAACACAACTGTAGCCGTGTGTTTGTGTGTGCATGAGCCCAGATATTCGACGAGTACCCGTGAGATGGGAAAGTGAACAGACAGATGCTCGAAGGCAGAGTTGTGAGAAACCCTTTCTATGAAAACTTACTTTGTAATTTTATTCGCAAATAATCATCTCTGCCTCTATTAAATGCTTGTGTTCAAAGGTCAGAATCTCCTTTTTTGTGCTGCAGCTCAGCAGGTGAGTGCCGTTAACGTTCCTGGGAAACCAGACGAGCGCCAGTGTCCGGCATCATCGTTCTGATGCGTTGTTTTTGGAATTACACGTTCGGTGTGCAGCTCTGCACTGCACCGACAGCTTCTCATTTCACTCTTTTGTTCCTTCAAGTGTTGGGTTTCTCGTGTAAATTTTCCTCGCTGACAGTGACAAAGCGCTGCGGGTGGCTGCTGTGTAAACTCGCGAGCTGGCAGGCATTTTCTTGCGGTATGTGCTGCAGCTCCTACACAGTTTCTGCTCATGAAAAAAAATGGGACACGCACCTCACTTTCTGTGACACACGTGAGACTCGCCCATGATCCAGGCTTGTACGGGGGAGAGTCTGGTGAGACCAGGGGGAGTTGTAGATTTGTGGCCACTTGCTGTCTAAACCTGCATGTGCGAAAATAGCACACACACACACGTTGAACGCTGTCAGGATTCCTGCCTGTAATAAACCCTCCTCTGGTATGTGCAGCTCACACACAGTTTCAAGTGTTCAGTGTCGGCGTCTGTATGTTGAGTGAGCCCCACACACATCCTTCAGCCTTTCCTGTCGCATCTACTCACACTGTCGCTGCTTCACAACTGCCAGTACAGTAAAGTATATGCCCACGGTCCCAGTGTGGAAACCGAAGAATTCGCATGCCGCCGCCTGAGAACAGGGCGAAGCTAAAGGGACTCAGAGCCAAGAGATGCTACAATCTGCCACACATAGTTTCCAGAGGACCCCTGCCTCAATTTGATACCTGTGTAGCTGCTTGTATCGCTGCCTGCTGTAGGAGGTGACGCTCTCTTCAGTACACTTCAGCTGGAGGTGGTTAAAGTTTGGAATCATTTGAGCCTACACAAAAATGATTTAGGGTGTGTTTTTCCCTGGGGTGCAGCTTCCTTCGTACTGTGCTACTGGCCTGGGAAGCTCACCTAAAGCAGCCTAGGAACCTCCACTATCACACAGCCTCCCCTCAAGCCAGCAGTAATTAGCCTACACAAACACGAGCCAGCTGCCGTGCAGGGCGATATTAGGATCCCAGTTATTTATTCAGCCCAGTCCAGTAAGACACTTTCAGGCATACAGTGTCAGGCTCGAGAGCAGCTATTTCCTCAGCTATTAAGAGTCAGTCAAGTGTATAACGGCTTAACCTCGATGAATCGGGGGGAGGTGCGGCCCACAATAGTCGTTTGCCAGGATAACTCCCACAGCCTGGGCACCACCTCAGGAATTGTTGCTGACCTCAATAAAACAATACGGTAGTTAAGTTAAACTTTGGAGCCAGTGGCACCAAACAAGAGAGAGATGCCATCTACAAACACACCCACACATGCGTACACGTTCTTGCTGCTTTGACGTATCACAGCAGCAAAATAAAAAACACAATCGGGAATCAGATCGAGTCTGTTGTTCCTGGTTTAGTTTTGAAACAGCAGTAACTTTATTAGAAGGCTGTTAATCGTTTTGAGTTATTTGTCAAGGAAAATGTTACAGTCTCTTAAATGTGAAGAATGAATGGAAATGTAAACACAATGCAAACTGAAAATTAAACTTAAATTATACAGATTTACAGTGTCACTTTTCACAAGTTTCTGAGAGGCTGAGTATTTGTAAAATAATCAACAGGTTATTAAAGTGATTATGAATTTCAGGTCTACTAAGATTCACAAGCTTAAAACAAACAAATAAACACGAACAAACAAATACGTTATGTAGCAGGCTGCTACTCTACAGGCATAACAAGCGTTCAAGCAAAAAAGTATTTCAATTTCTGTAGGACTGAAATGTGAGAAAATAAATTTGAAACTATTTTGATGAATAATTTGTCGAATCAGTTTTTTATTTAAGCAAAAATAAAAACGGTTCTGGCTTCAGAGGATCTGCTGCTTGTTCTGTCACTGATAGTAATAACTTAATGTATGTGGGTTTCAGGTGGCTGGTTTGACAAGACATGACATGGCAAAACAAGTTACACTAGAAATTCCTTGCTGTTTCTGAGTTTGCTGCATGACCATTTGAGGAAATAATTATCATATTTAGTAATAATGAACATAGTTTTCACTTTCTGCCTTAAGGTTTTTTGGCTTCACTGCAGTGCTTTAAATATCCCTGAGGCAACATTTTTCCAAGCAAATTGTAGATTTTAATTTGAAAAGAGTGGAACCAACTCTATTAAAGTCATTTATATGTAATAACCACGTACATTAATTAATATATTACCCATTTCCTGTAACTTAAAATAAATGACCCTCTAATCTGTTTGAAACGCTAAATGCTTATAAATCTTCAGTTTAGCCGTGTAGAAATATAAAGCTGCACAGCGTTAAAACATGCTGAGTGTCCTGTTGGCAGTAATCACAAAGGCTTTGAACAGACATTTATGACAGTTTTAATGCATCCATTAAACACATCCATTAAATCATTCTGTCAGAGGAAATTCTTCACAATTAAAAGGCAAACGTTTTGCCTCTACGCTATAACACGCACACTATAACACAAAGTATAAACACACATTGAAAAGAGCCTCGCACAGGCTGCGTCAGGCCACCAGCCATATTTAATTATCTTAACCGAGCTAATGTACTTGTAGGCTGATTTTAGTCCTTTAAGTCTCTGGATTTTGAAAAGCTTGGAAAGATATTTCAGACTGAAGGTTCAGGTCAGGAAGAGCTGAATGCAGCTTTCACATCAGTTCATTATTAGGACCTGTTCCCTCGATGATGCTCCTCGTTCGACAGCTAATCTTCAAGTCACATTTTAAATAGGATGTGGCTTTATTCCTTTACTTACTTTATTCCTTACTTGAGTAAACAACAACACTTCGACCTCCCCTGAATAAATTCCATTAACGCTCTAGCTGCACTGACTGACTGCTCCTGGCGTGCAGCCGTCCAGCTGTGGCTCAGACTCAAGATGTAGCTAAATGCATTCACTACAAATAAAATGAGAAATAATTTAGCTCCTCTAACCAAAAATAAAACGATACAGGGAGTTAACGGCCCTTAAACTAATGGCCGCTCCACCTGCGAAAGGAACCAAAAATAAAACGCACGCAATGTTGGTTTGTACTCACTAATACATGATGGATGACAGAGCACGGATTAGGAGCAGTGGAGGCTCCACGTTGCAGCAGGTATCTGCGGGCCAGACTGTAGCTGTAGTAGGATGAAGACTTTTATTTAGTCTAGGTTATTACCCACTCCTCTCTAATAAATACACATGTTTTACTGCATATACTGTGGCACACTGCAGTAGTTTTTACTTTAGGTATTCGCAGACACAGGTATTAACCAGAATTATGGAAATATTTAACATTTAACCCTCTGCCAACTACAACTGTCTTAAAATAGCGGCATCTGCTTTGTGTCTGACCAACCAGCCGCTTCGCTCTGCAGTATTCCCTCTGCAACTTGGTTAAAACTTGGATTCAAATACTGCAAAATACTTGTATTCTTGCAGCAAATTATTTTTATTTTACTAGATGTGTGATTTTTAGTGTCTTGATTTAGTTTTTGTTTTGTTGAACTGAAAAGTTGTTTAAAATATTCAAATCTGACAGCGTAGGAAAGAGATTAAGGAGTGTAAAAAAAAAAGGGGAAAGGTGGATAAATTGAATCAGAATACCAAGCAAAGGTATTTGGACAAACTAATAATATAGAGCCATATAACTTTACAGCCTAAGACTGGATTACAGACCTCAGTGCGTGACCTCCGCTCTAGAGTTACCCAGATATTGTAAATTATCTTGTTTTTGGACTGAGTGCACACACTTGGCACAAGTTTACAAGTTATAAATCCGTAGAAGCTCATGAACAGTTTCCCAGTGGCTGAGTGCAACGTCAGCTGATTCACAAGCCAACATACTGCCAGAGTACACTAGTCCTCGTAAAAGTAAGATGGCACTCCTCTTTTTGACCCGAGTCACAGGCTGTGAGATTGATCAGTTGCATCATTAATCACTTCCATCAGAAAGGCAGCACAGTTCTCACAACATGTTGTGAGTAAATAGAAATTCACATTCAGTTGTGTTGTGATTAGTTGCCTAGGACTGCAGACGGAAAGAAGCTAAATTATGGATCGCGATCCCTGATAAATAAATGTAAAAAACAAGACAAAAAGAAAGTATACATTTTGAAGAGAATAGATTTTTACTTCAAAAGATTACATTTGAAGCGACGTCTGTTTCCATATATAATGTGTGTTATGCAAATTCACACTGTGAACAGTTTTTCCTTCACTGTAAATCTTTTTGCTGTTAGGTCTGTGGTTTATCGTGATGTTAAATTTGACACTTCAAGTACCACAGAACAAACGCTATTGAGGGCAATGTGTCAGTTTGATCTATAGCCAGTATTTTTCAGCAAATCACACCAAAAGTTTAGGGAGACGTGTGTTTGAGTGAACTGTTTTTATCACAGTGCAAACCTGTACGTTTGGCTCTGCCGCAGTCACCTGCTCTCGCCAGTGAGATCCAGTTGTCACTAGTGACTCACGGAGCTGAGCGATTAAATATTAAGCCGCACTTAAGCTCTGCTCATCTCACTAATTAGGTAACAATTATTGTCTCGAGGCTCAGCCGCTGGTGGCACAGTTAAACTCGTGTGCTAATGATGTCAGGAGAGTTGTACACTGTTATTACAGGAAGTTTATGAAAATGATTGAACAAGTCCAGCTTTTTTCCATTTGGAGCTTATGTGGTGCTGCATTAGAGCCTCGATCCAGAGTGTGTTCTGCCACGTGATATTTCCTCTGGATAAAAAGGTTGGGCACGTTAACACCTTTTAATTTAATTTAACGCGACGAGTTGGCCCGTCAGGCCAGCTCTGGTTTGCTGCTCTTGGCATCATAGTTACACTAAAACATAGTGGCCACAAGTCACAAAGAGCTTTGAGTCCTTTTCACGTCTGCCTCTGTGCATCTGGGTCGGCTCATAGCGGAAGTAGCCCATCAATTAAGTGCTCAGATTTGATCGACAGCAAAGTAAGGCCAGAGGCAACATGATCCATTTAGTCAATGACTGCCCATATGTTGACCATGATAGAGCTGTGGGGCTTTAAATGCATAGTAACCTTTTATAGTGGTCTGTATTGATCGCTGCTGGTTGATACTAGCCCATTACCACTGTCACAGAGGAGGTCAGGAAGTTCACAAGCTGGGCCTTATTGGCCTTGCAGCGAATGCATCAGAATCGTGGTGAGAAATTAGCGAAAAACTCTCCTCATTAGCTGGTGAGCCATTCCTCTGAGACGTGCAAGATTCTGCATTGATTAGATGTACTGTACACACACCAGGTTCTAGACGAGATGAATCCGGCCCTTTTCAGCCTCTCAGCAGGATCGCGTCTCTCAACAAACAGCATTAAAAGCATACTCGTAAAATATAACAAGAAACACTGTGCATTGCTGTTAAAAGTTAAGTGAAATCCAGGAGCTCTGCAGTGAAATTAGGTGAAAGTGGGATAAAATATTCGGTTCTCAACATCTTGGCTCAAAGGAATAGACGCTGGGTATTGAGTTGGAAAGTTTCCCGTTTCCTTTCAGCATTCACACAGTACATTAAATGTGAAGAACTGAAGCTAGTAAATTAAAAGGTTTAAATTAAAAGAGAACCGGTATAAGGTGTGATGTGTAGAACTGCGTAAAGCCTTGAACCTCAATCCGATTCTTAATCTACAGGTAGTGTGTGCATAGATTTCATGATGTGTATTAGGTGTTAAAAATACAAAATGCTTTACTTCCTTTATTAAAATGCTTTAATAAAGTGGAATGTAAATTTTTTCAAAACTGTACATACACTTGTTTGTTAAAAAATAACTAATTATGGACACGAAGGCCTTAAAGTGATGCTGGAATGTAATAGTAGTACATGGCTTAGTTCACAGCCTTAAAAAACCTTCTCATGTGACTTTCTGTTTTTGATAGTGTGTTTACTGATTCAGAGCCAGGCTGACCAGTAAAGTCCAAGATGGCTGCCAGTTCATTGACGGTGTCCGAGTTGCTTTTGTGAGATTTACAACTTACTTGTGTTTTTCGCATGTCTTGTCAAGGGACAGCAAACCTTGGATGCGTCACCAATAATTTCATGCACTTTTGAGTGTGTGTGTGTACTCTTCTGACTAACACAAACCACATGTAAAATTATGACAAATGCCTGTGTAGGGGAAGCATTGTGTCCCTGAGTGTGGGCCCAGATAGGGGGGATCACAGATGGTAGATGTGGACTAAGAGATAGGAGGTGGAGGGGTTAAAAAAGAGGAAAATGGGTACACATGTCAGCCAAAGATTAGACTAACTGTTTTTGCTGCTGGGTGGCTCACAGTCTTTCTCTGAAATACATGTGAGGACACAATGTACACAGCTGTCTTCTATCTATCCGCGTTGCTAAACTGGTGGGGGTGGTATGAAGACACAGTAGCTGAGATGAGGGGAAGAAAATGGGGTTTAGCCTTCTGAAGTTTCTGTGCAGTGTTTTGCGGTATTATGGCGCAGCACAGCGTGCTAGGGCAATGAGGTCAGAAACTTGAAACAGAACCTCAGAAGAGCCAGTCGGTCCAATGCCAGAGTAGTTTTCCATGATTTACATGGTGCATTAGCAAACTAAGAAGGATTATTTTAACACGGGCTTTCTAGAAATTTCAGTAATTTTTCAATCAAGTTTTGTCAGCATTTTGTTTTTGCATATTTGTCACACTGAAATTACTCACATCATCAAACAAAATGTAATATTACACAAAGATAACTTGTTTAAATACAAATGATTTCATTGACTTAGGGGGAAAAAGCTGTCAAAACCTGCCTATGTGGAAAAAGTAAGTGAAGCACACTAAAAGATCTCAGAAAGCAAATTCAACAGGTGAAGAACAAAGTAATTGACATATATCAGACTGGCTTCCAAATCCATTTCTAAGACTGTAGGACTCCAGCGAACTATGGTGAGAGCCATTATTCGCAAACGGAAATAACTTAGAACAGTGGTGAACCTTCCCACCGCCTACCAAAATTACTCCGAGAGCAGAACGACAACTCACCCAGGAGGTCATAAAAGAACCCAGCACAACATCTACAGAACTGCAGGCCTCACTTGCCTCAGTTAAGGTCAGTGCTCATGGTTCAAGAATAAGAAAGAGACTGGGCACAAATGGCATCCATGAAAGCCACTGCTGACCAAAAAGAAAACAAGGGCTTGTCTCACATTTGCCAAAAATATCTTGATTATCCCCAAGACTTTAGGGCAAATATTTTGTGGACTGATGAGACAAAAGTTAAACTTTCCAAAAAAGTGTGTGTCCCATTACATCTGACATAAAACTAACACAGCAGAAAATTCTGTGGTATGATCTTAAACCAGCCATTCAATTGAAAACACTCCAATGTGGCTGAATTAAAACAATTTTGCAAGGAAAAGTGGGCCAAAATTTTTTAACAGCAATGTGAAAGACTCTTTGCCAGTTATCAGCAACAACCACCCTTCTTGTTAGGTTATTAGGTTTAGGGGGCAATTACTTTTTCAGGCATGTTTGGACATATTTTCCCCTTGATGAATGAAATCATCATTTAGAATCTGCATTTTGTATTTGCTCGTGTTGTCTCTGTGTAATATTAAAATTTGTTTGATGATCTGAATCTTTAAAGTGTGACAAATATGCAAAAAAGTTAAATTTCAGGAATTGCAAGGTGAAAGTGCGGATACTAGATGTTTGCATTGTTGTGCAGCTTAAACAGAAGAACTTTTGATTTTAAATCTTAATGTTAAACCACACTGACAGAGAACTTTACTAACAATATCCCCAACCCTCAAGACCCACATGGAAGACCTACTTCCTCATGATGTGTATGATAGCAATCACAATAATAATCCTTTTAATCAGGAAGAAGCCATCATTTTCCCAGCAGGCATCTGGCAGCCCTGGAGATAAATATCATACCCCCTATGCCCCTCTAAACACACACAGTATAGCACAAGACAATGACTACGTTTACATGCACTTAAGTGACCAGGTTGAACAGAGAAACCAGGTTCGTCAGGTAATCAGGGAATGAGTTTAAATGCACCTAAGACTATGTTCAGACTGCAGGTCTTAATGCTCAATTCAGATTTGTTGCTGAGATCCGATTTTTTTTTTTTTTTTTTTTTTGGTGCGGCTGTTTACATATCAGACTCCAGTGGGAATTGCCATTTAATTTTGAAGTTGTTGTGCAGTAGAAACCGAAAAACTTATAAGCAAATGATGATGAGAAGACACATGCAGAAAAAGAGAGACAGCGCTGTGAGAGAGACACGCATACCCCTCTTTGACCTGCAAGAACTGCAACCATAAAAGAATTGTTTTGCTTTTCCATAAGCCAGAGAGCCACCGGAGAAACACATCATTACATCATTATGCTGTCTCGGTCTTTGCTGCACCGCTAACTTCAAGCACAACAATAGCCACTACAGTGTCCATGTACGAGTGTTGTTGCTGACTTTGCTCAGAGTCTAAATATGCATCCAAGCACTACTGGTTCAAAACATATGCGCTGTGCATTGTGTTTGCTAACACATTCGATATGTTTTGATGATTATTAAAACTAACATTGGCTGTTTAATATTTGTTAACATTGTTAGCTTTAGCCGCCAGGTGGCTAATTAGCGATAACGATGTTTACAATCACAGTGCAGTTAAACAAATCTAATAAATTATAAATTGATTTTGATCTTTACAACAAAGATTCAGTTGATCCAGCCCCCAGCCCTCGATGCAGTTGTTGTGGGTCAGTAAAAAGTTGGCACCAACGTTGGAACCAGTTTTCCAGCTTCTTTGGCTGTCAAAACACAAAGAACTGGTTCCAAAGGACTAGCTCTGAACCAGCCTTCGAACTGCCTTGGTGGAAAAGGGGTAGCAAACAAATACAGTGCTCCTTTTCAGGGGAAATCAGGTTTCTCGAATCCCCCAACCCCTTTACAGAAACAAGGTTTCCTGTTAAAATGACAGTTAAGAAATCAGCTTACTGGAGCAAGCCGACTGTAACCTGGTTACTTGAGTGCACTGAGTGAGAAGACAATGGAGATACAGTGCTGCCTCAATGCCAGTAACTCATGTTTAAAATCCCAGGTTGAGAAAATTGGGGTAGATTATGGCCTCATTATGTACCGTCTGTGATCTCAAGGGAGGCTGCTCAGGCACAGTAAATAAATCACCATGAATAGACTGTAGGTTACTGTGTAGGTTACCAGTTATGTGGCTGGTGTGTGGTTAAGTGATTGTAAGGTTGCTAAAATGAGAAACACTAAATTGAAAATTTTAAATGCATTCAGTCAACTCTTATGAAATCTTTCACCCAACACTTGTGCTCTTTCAACATGGTATCAAGGTTGGCATCACCCTTATTCAGCCAGAAAACTTAACACAGATGCTTCATTACCTCCAGGTGCATTTTACTTTCATGTGCGCCTCCTGCTAAGGGCCACTTTGTGTGCAAGCTTTTCGGAGGGTTCATTGTGTTGTATAGGGGTGGCATTGTGCAGCGCAGACTCTCGCTGGCTGATAACTTCTTTATGTGGAGTGATAAACACAGTACCGCTTACTCAACAGCCATTGCTGCTGTGATACAGTTTGCTGTGCTGTGAAGAAAAGCCAGGGGCAATCTATAAAGTCAACTTGAGGATCAGCTTCAGCTTTATGTAACTAAGAAGAAAGGTCTGTGACGTTTGGACTAAATCAGTCTGCATCCTTGAAGGATTCTTGCAAAATCTTTTAAAGGTTTTTTGAGAGCTGTTGATAAGACTGGGCGGCCAGAGTGGCCGTGAGATCAAGGTTGTTTGTTTGTGTATGCATATGTTGTTGATAGTGCAGCTTAAGGCTGCATTGTACTCAAACAAACAACACACTTGTGCTCTCCCCAAGACATTTTAAACAGCCTTTTGAAAAGATAAATATTCTCTTCGTGGAAAATGCTGCACTGAAATCTGAATCAATCTCAAGAACCAACAACTTAAGAACCAACATAAAGCTGTTTCCTTCTTAAAGGGCCACTTTAATGGTTCTTTGATATCTCCTTGCAATCTCCTGAATTCCCTCATTCCCTCGCCCCACTGAAAAATCCCCAAACCACCCCTTCCTGTTGTAAATCTAAATCCAGGAGGCAAACAGGGCTTCTTGCACACAGCGAGAAAAGCAATACATGAAACAGGGCCTTGACTGAGTCATCTAATGTAGGGGGAGTGCCTCCACACATACACAGCCACTAAGCCACAGCCTCCATGGCATTCAACAAAACATCTATTCTAAGCTGTGAATGATCCTCCAGTTTCAGGAAAGGAAACTGGAAGAGGACCCAGTGAGACATGTCAGACTTGTCCCTTTTTTGCAATCACAAGTGAAAATGTTATGGGAAGAGGATCTGTGGAAATGTTTGACATAACCTACAGTAAGCTCAGTTAATATGGCGTCCATTGTGCATGCTAAGGCTTCCTGCCCACATATGGTTGTCATTGGTGGATTTCCACCAGAGGCACGGGAAAGGAGCAACAAACACATGCAGATATACAAGTGTATATTTGTAATTCTATGGTCAGAGTGTATTGTGATTAGTCTGATTGGGCCAAAAGCATTGCCTAATGTAGAATACCACACAGACTTTGGGAAAATATGATCTTTCACTCAGTTACTTGTCAAAAAATAACTTACCCAGTGAAGATTTCAATATGCCAGATGTGATAGGCTAATAAGGCAGGTGCTCAAGTTCTGTATGATTATTGCACAAAGAACATCCTGTTCTCATCAAGGGGACAGGTGAGCCTCTTCATGAAGGTTTGTTTCTTCAGTCTTGTCATGAAGTTGATTGAGTTTGTGTTGTACATTGGTGGTTGTCATGCTCAGGCATATCTGACCTGGCAGTTTGAGTAGATGAAGAAATGTGGTACATGGCAGGGAAAGGCTGTGTTTAAGGAACATTTTAGGGTGGTTCCTCGAAGAAGAATAAGAAACCACCCTAAAGTATGAGTCACAACCTGGTATTTCTACAATCTGGGGCTTTTTAGTCAACAGTGAGGTCCCTTGTGAGGTCCCTTGTGGCTGTAAGTTTAAAAGCTTAGAGGTAAAGCTGTGATATATTCAGAGGCTGTTTCATATCTGGGAGCAATATGGTGACTTAAAACACCAAACAAGCAGCCAAATATTGTTAGGTGCCTATTTTAACCTGCTGCCTTTGTTTTGCCTTTAGTAGCCCAGATTTAGATCTCATCAAGAGTCTTCTCTTCTGTGTTACTTCATCCCAGTAACTCATTACTGTCTGAATGCTCTTCACACAAAGGATGAATTGGCTCACTAATATTTTATTAGATTAAAAAGACACTTTCTTGTCATTAGTGGCTTTTACAGAGCTTAACAGATGATTGCTTTTAGGTTTTTCACTATCAATTTCCTTTGGTTTTAGGTAGGACTCACTTCTTTAGTAAGTTGGTTTACTTTTGCTTTACTTTCATAGTCATCATTCTTGTGCAGCGTTTCAGTTGTCAACTGCTATTTTTTTCCCCACTGCTGGTATGTGTGCTCATGTGTGTGTGTGTCAGGGTGTCTGTGTGCATTTGTTGAAAGAGACCCTAGTGAGCCAGCCTCACAAGCTGCTACATGCTCTGTTTGAATTCAGATCTGGTTTAAAAATCACTGAATAGCTCAGTATCAGCAAAGTTTACATAACAGAGGCACCTTCACTATCTGCTAACAAGTAAATAGTGGTGGTTTCACCTGGTGTATCTTTGATTTACGTCAGTGTTTGCAGCGGTTTTTCCTAATCTGTCATCTGTTTTTTTCAGTTTTTTATTTTAATTTCCTGTCTTTGTCTCTAAAGGTAAGAACCCCACGGACAGCAGTGCTGCGGGGGACTATGGGGTGCCCAATCCTGGTCCTGCGTTTAAAGAGGTGTGGCAGGTGAAGGTGTGGCCCAAAGGCCTTGGACAGGCCAAGAACTTGGTGGGCATATATCGCCTTTGCCTGACTGACAAGACAGTCAACTTTGTCAAGCTCAACTCAGATGCCGCTGCTGTGGTGCTGCAGTTGATGAATGTCCGGCGCTGTGGACATTCAGAAAATTTCTTTTTCGTTGAAGTGGGACGCTCTGCTGTTACAGGCCCGGGCGAGTTCTGGATGCAGGTGAGCTTGTAATCTCTAATCCCCTTATGTTGACAGTTTTACTCTTGAATGCCATATTTTGGTAAAGAGTCAACAGAACAAAGAAACTGCTAAGTTACTAATTACTCATTGCAGAGTTTATGTAACCCTACAATACAGTCATAATGTAAACAAAGGAAAAAGTGAGTATTAGAGTTGTCCTTGTGTAAAGAGAGAGCTTGGATATAGATTGAAATCCAAAATTTTCTTAAGATTAATAGATTTAACTGTCCAAACAATGCTATGTATTTTGTCAATGGTTTGATTTGTAACTAACGTTGAATTCAGAAAGTAATTTAGAAACCACCAGAATTATGATTTTAATAATTTGAGTTTACTGTTTGAAAATGTTTTTGTACCACATCTTAGGTGGATGATTCAGTGGTTGCCCAGAACATGCACGAAACCTTACTAGAGGCCATGAAGGCACTGAGTGAGGAGTTCCGCCAACGAAGCAAATCTCAGTCAAATTCTGGTCCTGGAGGGGGTGCTACTGCTTCCAATCCCATTAGTGTTCCCTCACGCCGCCACCATCCAAACCCTCCTCCCAGCCAGGTGGGCTTCACCCGCCGGCCCCGTACTGAGCCGCCAGGGGGAGCCAACAGTGGAGTAGGGGGCAGTAGTGCCAGTGCTTCTCCCACCCCACGGCATAGCTTCCCAAGGTCTCGCACTGCCAGTGATGGGGCAAAGGGAGAGGATGGGCCCCCACTTCTTCAAGGGCCTAGCTCCAGCCCCTCCACCAATGGTTCTTGCGCCACCACCCCAATCCTCAGTTCGAAGTCAGTCCGTTCGGTATCCACCACAGCTTCTAAAACTCCTCTTGGGTTAATGCGCTCCATCTCAACCCCAACACCCTCCACAGTGCCAAGCCTCTCCTCCAGCTCTGGACATAGCTCTGAATTTGGAGGTATACCATCTTCTGCTAGTGCTGGTCCAGGGTCTGGTGCCTACACTCAGGTGACTTCCCATCGCTCCTCTGTCTCAGGCTCACCCAGTGATTATGGATCCTCAGATGAATACGGTTCTAGTCCTGGGGATCACACACTCCTCCCCTCCCCAAGCCTGCCTGGAAGCTCCGTCGATAGTGTCGGCAGCCAGTGCCTTGGTGAGGAGGGAGCCAACTATATCCTGATGGGCCAACGCGGTGGTGGCAGTAATCAAGGGAGTTCCAACTCCCTGCCAGCATCGGGAACACCGATTTCTGGTTCGCAGCCCCCATCAAGGAGAGTGCTGCGCCGATCGTCCAGCCGTGAATGTGAAGCTGAGCGTAGGCTACTGAGCAAGCGGGCCTCCTTACCCCCAATGGCCCTGGAGAGGTTGGCCCCACGTCAGCGGAGAGCTGAGGACACAGCAGATGAAGATTCAGCTGACTATGCTATCATGTCAAGAAGCACAAGCCGCGAATCCTTCACTTCCACCTCCTCTTCCACACAGAGGGAATCTGTCGTGGGTGCTGGGTCAGTAGGCGGAGGAGGAGGTTACCTGGATGTGGCGGGGGAGTTCAAAGGTGAAGGGGGTGGTCGAGCAGGGGGTAGTGTAGATGTGGGTGTTGACAATGGGTATATGTCCATGCTGCCTGGCGTCACTCAGCCTCCAGTATCCCTTTCCCAGTCCCAGTCACTGGCTGTTTCTGTCCCAGACTCAGATGCTAAACCTGCTGATGATTACATGGCCATGACCCCCAACAGCAGCGTGTCCCCTCCACAGCAGATTCGTCCCCCAACTTCCGATGGCTATATGATAATGTCCCCCAATAGTAGCTGCTCCCCTGACCAACGTGGAGGTCTCTCTGGAGGGGCCTGGGTGGGCAGTGGCAGTGCAGACAGCAGGACAGGCAGTGACTATATGAACATGTCTCCAATTAGTGCACGTTCTGTAAATGGCAGCCCCCCACCTCCTGAGCACAGTGTTCATTTGGAGACCAGTTCTCAACATCAATCCCCAAAAATGGTGTATTCTTACTATTCCCTTCCAAGGTCATACAAACATAACCCCACTGCCGGACACTTTGATGATAGGCCTGGACGAGGCAGAAGGCCCAATGGGAGTAGTAATAGAGGAATGGGTGGAGGAAGGACTATTGGAGGTCACCAGGAGGCACCAGGAGCAGGGAATTCTGTGGCTGGATGCCACCTGTCACTCTCCTCATCTTCATACTCCTCCAGCTCAGCCAGTAGTGAAAGCCTAGGGGAGAATGATGACCGAGCTACTCAGGCAGGGAGCACCATGGCTGGGGGAACTCCAAAGTCCAAAGACAGTAGTAAGCTCCAGCAGAAACGCAGTTCTGGTGGGTTGTCCAAGCAGGGTAGCCATACTAGAAGCAGACCAGTGAGCCTGTTTATTGATGTATCTAAGGCTAATACCCTTCCTAGGGTCCGGGAGAACCCTCTTCTCCCAGAACCTAAGAGCCCCGGGGAGTATGTAAGTATCGAGTTTAAGGGGGAGAAGTTCAGTCAGACTGGGGTTGGAGGAGGGCGTGGCAGGGGTCTTAGGCATGGCTTGTCAGTGCCTCATGGCTCAAGCAGTCACCATCCTCAACACAGGCCAACTTCATGCTTAGGAAACTTTATCCCCATTTCCCGTAGCCCCTCTGCCCCCATCACTCCCCCAGCTGCCTCAGAATATGTCAACATGGACCTAGGCCCTTCTCCGTCCCCCTCACCTCTCTCCCTTACCCCACTAGTTTTCCCCTCTTTTCACACACCTCCCACCCCTCCAATTCTTGCTCTTGCTCCCAAAACTTGTGATGAGGATAGTACTAGCCATCGTGAAGAGGCGGTGGAAGTGGCTGAGGCCCCTCTTCGAAAGAGCAGGGAAAATGTTCCGTCAGTGACAGAGTCTGAGTCCCCTACATCCTGCGGAGACTACACAGAGATGGCCTTTAGCTTGAATAATAATACTGTTCCTAGGTCATCATCCAATGTCTCCCCCAAAACTCCTTCCCCCACCAGGACTGTTCCAATGCTGTCTCGGGGTCTAGATTTCCCCCTAGCCAAACCAGGACTCAACCTAGACCATGGAGCTAAAGTTATCCGGGCAGACCCCCAAGGACGTAGACGGCATTGCTCAGAAACATTTCTTGCTTCACCTTCTCTCCCCACTTCTACCTCTACCTCTACTTCCTCTTCTTCCACCGCCTCACTCTTTCCAGAACATGCCCAGGCTGTGGCCCGTCGGCTTGGCTTTGAAAGCATGCTGTGGGGCAATGGTGCTGTGTCCGATATCCCTACTCAGTTCCCACTTCCTGGACAGCAGTCCCTTCTCTCAAACACTTCATCCACAGAGCAAGGTCTTAACTATATTGACTTGGACTTGGTCAACAAAGAGAGCCCCCATTTGGGTTTGGATGGACCCTCAGGTAGCCAGGCTCCTCGGCTCTTTAGTGTGTTGGGTGGAGGTTCTGGAGTCGTGGGAGTGGGAGTGGGTGCAGCAGTTGGCAACAGCAACAGCAGCAGCTCTAGCCTCAACACGTATGCCAGCATTGACTTCTACAAATCAGAGGAGCTGCGGACACATCAGAATGGAAACAAAGAGGGAACAGGTAAAAGCTTTTTCCTCTAATAGAAATTTGTCAGGCTATGTTAGTAGTCATGTTGCTTTAGTTGTCACACAAACACACTCTCTTACCACGTTTCATCTTACATTGTCCTCTTCTCACTTTCATTTCCTACCTCTGCTCTCTCATATTATTCACATGGAAAAGAATATGCTTTCACGATAATCCAATGGAGTAAAGACTCCAGTTCCATCTGTGCTTTAATCAAACATCACCTGGCGCCAGATTAGACACTAGTCTGATTTGTATAACTGCAGAATCCATAATATGAGTCCACAGTTTATACCCACACAGCTACCCTCACAGTTTTGTAAATTTATTTCCTTGTCTTGGACTTGTGTACTTTTAAAGACAAATACACAGTTGCTACCTGATGTGATTATGTAAGGCATTAAATGCCAGGCAACCTATTGCAATATCAACAAACATCTGAAAATAGCTATTGATCCTTTAAAGGCTTTCTGGATGTTTATCAGTGCTACATCACTACTCTCAGGTTTTCTTTTGGCATTTAGAGTCAAATTCAGGAGATGTGTGTTTCATGTAAATGACAAGAGAGAGAATTCTGGTTAAGCTATTTGTTTTTGGATAGGAGAGCTGTTGAAAACATCTCAGTGCAGTGCTCCTCTTAGCAAAGGAAACCATTCAGACCTGCCTTTTACACATTCTACCGCAAGTGAAGTAAAGTTAAACTTGAACCCACCAATTCTATTCTAATGTGGCATGAGCAGGATAAAGCAGTGGAGGATAGAAATGATTCTTGAACATATTAAAAACATTTCATTCTTTATTATTATATGAAGGAAAGTAGGCATGAATTAAAATGGGGTTTTAAGATTTGGTGATAAAAAAAATATTTAGCATGACCTTTAAGTTGCATAAGACAAGTAGAAACTTTTTTCAGTTTAAAAAACATTTTTTTCATTATGTACTAGAATTTACTAGTTTTGCTGTAAAATAATATATAGATTTATTTGCATGTTTCCAAATGTATCACAAATACTGCGACAAGTACTGTAACTGTTTGCTATCAAGATTTTATGTTGCTAAGGGAGGTCAGTAACGGCAGACGCTGAATTTCCATTGTATTTACATTTTTCCTACTGTGTAAGGACATTTTCTAGCTGTGGGATACCACAACAACTAAACAATGCCTCCATTAGGTCACAGTGAGACGTTTTCTCATAGAAAAACAATCTCCTTGAGCTACTGTCTGCACTAAATTGGCCCATTAAGAAATGGTCGCCTGCAGTTTAAGCAGATAGAGCAGCATTTAAATGGAGATGTGGATTTATATGCATCAGTAAAACACTCAGTAGTCTTACTTAACCTTGCACAGTGGGGCTCTTGTGATGAATGCATCCTGCCAGGCCTTGGTGTTTATGTAGCCCTGCAAGCTTCCACATGATTTGTACTGTAGGTTCTGTTAGATTAAACCCCCCAGAGCTTTTGTGGTAAACATTTCATAGCTCGGCTCCACATTTGGAATTAATGAAGAATTTAAGGCATTAGCAAAAATTCATCATGGGATCTTGCGGTGAGTGCAGAGCAGCTGAGCTCAACAGTTGGTTTCCACAGATGGAAACGAACCATCAGCTTGCATCTATAGGTCGCTGTGTTGGTTTTATTGGGAAATGGAGGTATTCCTGGTGGAAGCAGGCAGTGTTGTCGGGTGGGTTTTAAATAGAACGGCTACCACAGAGGGACTGTATGGACTCTGGTTGCTGAGTACGTCAGCAGGACAGTGTGGGGGAGAATGTTACACATTGGCTGTGAATGTTGAGATGGGGCCAGTGTTTCACTCATAGAGCTCTCAAATGCCTCTGTACAGTGTTCCCCCTGCTTTCATCCGTCTATTCCCCCTCCCCCTCTTTCCTCCTCCAATAAATGATCCTTTTGTTAGAGTGTTTTTGCCGCGGTGTGCTGGCGGGCCTCAAGAGGACCAAGCCCCAGGACTAGCGGACTCTCCTGAAGCTGTTTTCCATGCATTTCATAATTTATCTATTTTCTATGTTTCTCTCTTGGCTCATTTCTCCATTTTATTTCCATCTTTTTATGTTTTTCTATTTTACTACATGCCCTCACACTTCTCCACAATCTTTGTCCTCATTTGACATCTAGGCACATGGATTTTTGAAATTCCTTTCCTCCCTTCTTCACTACACATACTATTGTTCAACATTTTTTCATCAAAATCTCTCTTGTTTTTACTCCTTTTGTCCTCCTCCCTTTCCACATTGTGCTTCACTCCATGTTTTAAACACTCGCAGAGGCACTTTAAAACAGATTTTAGTATGAGAAGACAGCGCTCAGATAGAAAGAGGCAAAAATGAACAGCAGTAATGCAGAGATGGAACATGACAACTAATCCGCACGTTAGTACAAACAAAAATACAATTTAGGAATTATCAATTATCCTGTCTGTGTGGATACTTTGTGCTTTTTTAAGAGTTGGGATCTGCTGTAATTACAGGGACTTTTTACCCAAATAGGCATCAGTTTGTATAAGAAAAGACTGTATGTCTCAGAGGTGCATACTTTTGGCACAGACAGCCAGTGGCTAAAATTGAACATCAGTAGCGGGACATGTGCCAAAAACAATCCCTTTGGACAGTGGTTATGTGTTATGTAATATGTAAAAAATAGTCTCTCGGGATTTAGATAATGGGGGGGGTAATGTCTTTTAGAATAAAATGAGTTAAAAATGAATAAGCTATAACACATGTGATTTCAGTGTGTGTGTGTGTCTGAATTGTGGCGCACAGTTTAAGATTTTGTGTCTGTATATGGGAAATCTCAGTGTGTGTTTTGATGTGTCTGAGTTTTATGAGTGTCGAGTTCAGCCAGAGTGTGAGAGACAGTGATCACAATGTGTATATTCACTTAGCTGTGTGGATCTGTTTGTATGTGTTGGTGTTTCCCACACAATGAAGGAGTGTTGTGACCTTCAGCAGAGCATAGTGAACCGTTAGTTTATAAAGTGAAGCAGCTTTTTCAGACGAAATGTTAATTTAAATTAAATCTCATAATCTCCCCCAGGTAAATCATGTGACAGAATTTTATTTTCCACACTTCCGGCTGTCCAATTATTTCATTTCTTTACCATTTAGAAGAAGGGCGTATATACCTGTCTCATAATGAACTGTAGCCTTTTAAAATAATTTTCCTGAGACACACTGCTTCCTCTGTAAGGATCGAGTTCCATGCTTATATATACTGGATCTGTAACCTGAGATATAAAGTAAATATAAACAGAAATGATAAGAAGTCACTAATAGAAAGCCTGTCAGATGCTCAAATTTGGATTTTTTTAGATTTGGACTCATAAAGCATTAAAATCTAAATTAAGTCTTGTTTTGTGTTTTAATTCTATATTGTGAATATTTTCATTGTTTTGGGGCAGAAGATACATTGTTGTTTACTTTTGTCTCAACTCATGCATAACAGAGTGTGAGTGTGAGTGTGTGCGTGCAGTGCCCACACGTGTTTTGCACAACTATAAGTTGTTGTTAATCACTTGTTAAGTAGTTGGCTTTTAAACCAGACAGGCTGAATTATTTAGATTAAATTGTCTATCACGGTACGGTTGTTTACTAGGGTAGTGTTTTATGTCGTGATATAATAAATCTTAAGTATTGATGAAGTAGGTGAAAAATCAGAAACTATATTGTCACTCCCAGTAGCTTGTAGTTGTATTGGTAATGCTACTGGTTTCTTGGCTCAGTTGGCAGCAGGTTGGCACTTCACCACCAGGCCACGTGTGCCAGGAATACGTAAACGTCCTTAAGTCAGTCAGTAGAGTGACCAGGAGCTTACACACACTCAAATACTCACAGCCAAGTCCTTTTAGCAACCAAATCCTGTCAAGTACAGACATTAGAAGTGAAGTGTAAGTCACCCTCATTCGCCTTCTGTTTGTGTGAGCGATTTTCTCTGAACAGGGTTGGTAATGGAAAACATCACCTTTATAAAGAAGACTGCTCGTATGACTGTTGCATTATTAGTTTAAAGATTTTGGCACATATTTTTTGTATTTTTTTTTTAAAGCTTGCATCTTATTTTCATTTAGTTGAGCTAAATGTAAATTGCATTATATGGAGGTTAAACAGACATCGTCAATAATAATTTATCTTTGCACAATGTGTCCACATGTAACTGTGATAAGTACAGTAGGTCAAAGTTAGGAGAGAAGGACTGTTTGGTAATAATTTTTACCCTTAGCCTTAGTTTTTTTTTCTTTTAAATAAATAAATAAAATAAAAAATTATATAACAA
>OMLM01012235.1:0-23138 GCA_900302695.1 Helostoma temminkii
TATTTCTAAAATTAGAAGCATCCTGTCTCAAAATGATGCTGCAAAATTAGTCCATGCATTTGTTACTTCTAGACTGGACTACTGTAATTCCCTACTAATAGGATGTCCCAGTAACTTATTAAAAAGCCTCCAGCTGATTCAAAATGCTGCAGCCAGAGTTCTGACTGGAATTAGTAAGAGAGATCATATTTCTCCTATATTAGCTTCCCTCCATTGGCTCCCTGTAAAATCTAGGATAGAATTTAAAATCCTTTATCTCACTTATAAAGCACTTAATGATCAAGCCCCTTCATATCTTAAAGACCTCATAGCACCATATCATCCCAGCAGAACACTTTGCTCTCAGAGTGCAGGTCTACTTGTGGTTTCCTGAAGTTTCCAAATGTAGAATAGGAGGCAGAGCCTTTATCTATCAAGCTCCTCTCCTGTGGAACCAGCTTCCAGTTCAGGTTTGGGAAGCAGACACTGTCTCTACTTTTAAGACTAGGCTTAAAACTTTCTTTTTTGGTAAAGCTTATAGTTAGAGCTGTTTCAAGTGACTCTGCACCATCTCTTAGTTATGTTGCTATAGATTTAGAATGCTGGGGATCTCCCTTGACACACTGAGCTCCTCCTCCATTCTCTATCTACTGATACGCCACCATTGCTTATTATTAACTTTGTGCTCTCTCCCAGCAGGTATCATCTGCCGGGAAGCTGTGTATTCAAGGTGTTCAGCTGCTGGCCCATCCTATCGTGAGCCTGCTTGACGTTTCTTCCTTTCTTAAAAAGGGAGTTTTTCCTCTCCATTGTTGCATAGTGCTTACTTTGTTGGATTTTTCCTTATTATTTAATTGTATTGTAAGGTCTTAAACCTTACATTGTAAAGTGCCTTGAGATGACTTTTGTTCTGATTTGGTGCTATATAAATAAAATTGAATTGAATTGAATTTCCTAATTAATTGTTGCGACATGTTAAATAGACAAACTTCCAATCAAATGTTTTTAATTAACTGTTGTGTGAAAGTCCATGTGTGATTGCTAAATAATTCTTCAAAATTAGAGCCAAGTCAGTTCCTCATGAAAACAGACATATACAGAATTTAAGCTGTAGTAATTGCATCCCTGCAGGACCAATTTAGACCCTAAATTAGAGGTGATTTCATTATTTACAAAGTTCTCAAGAGTAACAGAATATTTGTTCTCCTTGGCAGCATGTAAGTCAATCGTTTCTTTTCTCATTTATTTATATCTTATTTTGTACATATTCCCTGGTTCAGTTTTCTAGCAACAGTGGCTGTGTGACTAAATTAGTTTGCTCTGGAGGCCAGTCACTTCGGGATCACTTAGGGATTATGAGGCTGTTCAATTTGAGACAGATTCAAACTCAAGATTCTTTTTCTTTTATTCCCTTTTCTATTCCCATCATTACATCTGAAGGACATATTTTTCCCCATTGTCACTGCAAGGTGTCCTTATAAAATCACAGGTCCATGCAGGGGTTCACACCAGACAGGTCACCTGTCTCCTCAGCCACCTGGAGGGAGGTGAGAGAACGCAGCAGGCTGTCAATCAGGCCCGAGAGCAGAGTGGAGGATGGAAAAACCAGAACAGAAAAAGAAATAAGTGTTATTAGTGGAGGGGTGTGTAATGTCATTTATGTAGGTGTTGGTTAAAAAAATTAACAGATCTCTTCTTGATAGATTTATGATCCTTAAACCCATCCTCCTACACTTACACACAGCAAAGTACATCTGTGATCTGTGATACGTCTTTAGATTCATATTGGATTCAAAAGTGTCATCATGCTTTCATAATATAGTATTTTTTAATAGAAAGTATTTAATAGATATAATTTACTCTGAACCAATTGGATTGGATTGGATTGAACTGTCCTAATCAGAGCAAAGTTGGAAACTGGGTGGCTTTGGTCTGACCAATCAAGTGACACTGACCAATCAAGTGACACTGGATTTCTCAGAAATCAAAGATGGTTTCTTGTGACTGTCTTTAGTTTAATCACCAGACATCACCAGCAAGAAAATTACTGCTAGTAAGCAACACTAAAAAAATCTTACAGTATTCTCAAGTCATACATGTTACATGACCATTTTATCATTACAAGCTTTGATGGTTGTACTGCATTGTAAGTGATCTCATGAGAAAAAGAGAGAGGACACGCAAACTGAGGCAGGATGTCTCATGAGGCCCTCCATATTCCAGACCTGGAGAACACAAATTATGTTTCTGGCAAACAAGACCTGGATCCTGCTGGGAATAACAGAGGTGTTACCACTGTCCAATGGGGTTCTCTCTCAGGGCTGAAGACAATCTAGCATTCAGAACAGGGCAATAACTGATGCCAGGGCCTACCCCTGTTATTAATAATGTATCTCCTAATTCAGTGCAATTTTTGCACTGCGACACATCTCTGCCTTTCTATGGTTTTGTTCTGAAAATGTTTGCCACATCAAATACCCTACACTGCATACATACAGTGCTGTGAAAAAGAATTTCCCACCTTCCTGTTTTTATATAATTTTTTGTCACACCTAAGTTATTTAGGTCATCAAACAAAATTTAATATTACACAAAATTAACCAAAGTAAGTCAAATTTTTTAATGATGATTTTATTTATTAATGGTAAAAAAATCTATCTGGCCCTACATGAAAACTTTCTAAATATGAATGAACTATAATCAACTAATTTCTTTCTTTTTCCTTTTTTTTTCGCTTTAGTTTCACTTGCCACACCCAGGCCTGATTACTGCCAGCCCCGTTGAATCAAGGAATCACTTATATAGTGACACAGTAAAGCACGCTAAAAGCTCTCAAAAAGCAACACATCATGCTGCACTCAAACACATTTAAGAACAGATGAGGAACAAAGTAATTTACATGTATTTGGAAAGGGTTCCAAAGCCATTTCGAATGCTTTGGGAGTCGTGAACATTCGCAAGAGTGGCTGGCCTACAAAAATTACTCCAACAACACAATAATGACTTATTCAGGTGACCATAAAGAACTAAAGATCTAATGAACTGCAGGCCTCACTTGGCTCAGCTAAGGTCAGTGTTTATAATTCAATAATAAGAAAGAGACTGGGCAAAAATGGCATCTATGGGAGAGTTCCAAGGTCAAAGCTATCGCTGGCTTGTCTCACATGTGCCAAAGAACATCTTCATTATCCCCAAGACTTTAGGCAAATATTCTGTGGACTGATGAGACAAAAGCTGGACTTTTAGGAAGTCCTGATACATCTGGCGAAATGCTTTGGCATGGCCTTAAACACAACATTCATGCTCAAAAACCCTCAATGTGGCAACAATTTTGCAAGGAAGAGTGGGCCAAAATTCCTCCACACAGTAAAAGACTTATTGCAAGATATCACAAATGCTTAATTCCAGTTGTTGCTGCCAAGGGTGGCACAACCACTTTTTCACATAGGAACAGGAAGGTCTGGACACTTTTTTCCCCTTAATAAATGAAATCTTAATTTATTCAGATTATTTTTGTGTAATATTAATGATGATTTGAATCATTTAAGTGTGACAAATATGAATATATATATATATAAAAACTCATCCTGTCTTACCCACAATATGAACTTTTAGTTATTTTTTATTTATGAATATAAGAAAAAAGGTATGAGAAATGTGTGTTTTAAGAGCACTGAAGGAATTGACTGAGGAACAGATTTAAGAAAAAAATTAAAAAGGTCAATAATTGTAGCAGCTCACAATGACAACATGCCATTTTATTGTGACTTAAAAAAAATTGACTGTAAGCAGGATTTGCACACACAATAATGTGTATGCAAACACGTATTGGTCTCAACATACAGCCGTGTATTGATGACAGACAGTACACTACATGTCAGCATATTAATATATTTTATTTTGTTCTTCTTCTGTGGATCTGCTGAGAACAAGAAGTGAACACATGGAAATTGAGCTTAATTAGAAGCTTATTTTATTAGGGCTGCATATATATTAAGTAAGCTTTGGTCTTCCAATAAATTCTAGGATGTTCCAAAAGAGAAGGCAAGAAACAGAAGCACATCTGACATACTCAATCAAGTACAATTAATCTCAGTTGTGGGTGAAGGTATGGGTTGGTTGTAAAGTACCTCACACCCCTGGCATCATTACACACTTGGATGCCTGCTGCCTTTTAAGAGGTGAGCTGCGGTGGTCTATTAGTGCATTAGACCGTGCAGTGTACAAGCAAGGCCGAGGACATTACCCTCACTGTGTGTCATGACACTGTAGCCTCATCAAGGTAACCTACAGGGAGTCATTCTGTGAATGCTCTAATCCAAATGTCACTACTTCTACTGTACATTATGTTCATTTGACAGAAACTTGTGTCCGTAACGTCTCACAGTTTTACATATATGAAAACATAAGGAGCAACCTAATAGTAAAAGACAAAAGACTTACATCACTAATCTTATGATTAATGGCTGAACCTGTAAACCACCTAAGCTACAGCTGCCACCATCAAACTGAATCTTTACATATACCACACAGTACATGGCTAGTATGCCTTGATTGTATGTGGTGCAGATAGAAAAGTTGCAACACTGAAGGGGAAAAAACTCTGGCATGTCACATGATTCATGTAGCCTCAAATAGTTCCAAGACAGCGATTGAAATTAATTGAAAAGCAGGATTTAGCAGCAAACACCAACCAATTTAACCACAAAAATGACTATGACAAAATCAGTAAGCTAACACTAGTTAACTAGCTTAATTCTTGATTTGTTAATTTGTTGGATGGTAATGAGTTAAAATAGTCAATATCTTCCAATAGCTGTTAAGACAAAAACATGAGATGTCATAACCCTAGCTGACTTCAACTTTTTTTGTCTTTCAGGTTTTCCCGTAGTCAGGGTCATTAGGGTGGAACATGGTCTGCACGTTGATTTGGCACAGGTTTTACACCGGACACCCTTCCTGACGCAACCTTCTTCAATTTTGCAATGGGTTTGGGCCCTGAACGATGAAAATTTCACGGAGCCTTTAATGCGTCATTACTGTAATAGCAGCAAAGACAAGGCTTTGGCCCTATTCATTATTAATCATATACAATAAATAGTTGATTTTCAACACATATAAAGGCTGTGTAAGACCTCAAAAATTTACTAATAGAAAACAATGGATCTCAGTGACCCTTTGGGAACTGTCTAAAGCTACAGTATATGAATTACATGATCCACTATCTTTTTTGACCCTTAACTTTTGCAACTTTTCTTTCTCTAAGGTTCTGGCCGAACCAATCTTCACCTGATAGATTGTTTAACTGATAGTTTGTTACATGTAAGAGAATATGGCTTATGTTACCCACCCTAGAAACGATAAATGCCTCTTTCTGCTCCTGTTCTCATGGCTTTTTTTTTGCTGACTTACAGATGGGCCAGTGGTTGAGAGAAGGGGATTAAGTGAGATCCATTTTGTTTTTGGGCTACTGTGCTCTTGATTAATGGCTTTTTCTCACATTCAGTATAACAGTTGAATTCTAGTGAGCTGCAATCTCATTATTTTATTCAGAAATATGTCAAGCATTCACACGACACAGCCAAACACACTGAAGTTTTCTTTGTAATGAATTCCTCTATGTCATTAGATGACCCAGGATCCAGCTTAACAAACATCCAAAAAGTCACCATGGTACATTTATAGTTATTAAATTCTTGCATGGACGAGAGGAAAATCTTTCCCTCGTTGGTAATGTAATGTATATTAATGTGTTCATCCATAAAATTAGATCAATGATTATGAGAAACGCTGAATCCAATACTTTTCATGATACATTAACCTCATCTTCACTTATCACAGATGGTGTTTGTATCATCAGCACAGTGATAGCAAACAAACCACTGGGGAAGAAAACAGAGGTTAGACTTTCACCTTTTTATAATTCCAAGCTTTCCTCCTCCTCCTCCTCCTCCTACTCACAGTTTTAGACTTTGCTTTGTAGTCACACAGTGATTACAGCAGAACATAAGAATAGCTGGAATAACAATAGGCTATTAGTGCTGATGGAGAAAGCCACTTTAACTTTCAAGATTTCACAATTGTCAGTTGCTGGCAATATATTATTTCTTTTGGAGGAAATGCAATTACTCTGAAGGACTTCAGACTTGTCAAATGAGAAGCTACAGACCATATGACCCCATCTGTGGTGGCAGCAGATAGGTTCAGACCTCATGTTAACTGTCTGACACCTTTACAATACTCTCACCACTCTCATCACGGACACTCCTGCTCCTTGACCGCTTCTTGAGGGCACCGTGTAGCTGCCATATGAGTGCTATCATAGATGACATGTACCATATTTTTATGTCTGTACTTTTGTGCACAGGGATCGTTCATTGGGCACTCATCTTCACAATGCAATTACAAATTTTAAAGGCTCTCTCTTTCCTGGTCAGTTCCTCTGAGAGCCAAAATAGATCCATGACCAGGAGGACAAGCGATATCAGCTATGACTTTCATTGCTTGGAGAACTACTGTAGATGGGAAATGAGCAAGTTTTTGGGCAAGTCACAAGGGGCTGCAGATCAGACGCAGAGGTTCTCATAGATCCAGGGAGAAGAATGAGGGGTCATGGAAAACAGGAGGTTGGGCACCAAGGGAGATGGAGAGGTGAGTGTAGTGGGAGGAGGGTTCAGTATTTGGAGGAATGGGAGAATAGTAAGGTTCAAATACTATTCTTGTAAGAACATTTTAGCGTTTAGAGCATTTACCTGCTTAAGTCTAGGTTTTAGAGTTAGGCATTTAGTTGTGATTGGTTAGGGTTAGGGTCAGGGGCTTGGAAATGCATTATGTCCTCACATGTATTGTGTGTGTGTGTGTGTGTGTGTGTGTGTGTATGTGTAGCATGGTATAGTATGCATGAAACCGCATATATGATTTTATAAAGATTTTTCCTGTGTTTTTCTTTTAACCAAATTGTTTAAATATTAAATTCCAAGTGTGAGTTATAATTAGAATTTGATTTTTAAAAAGAAAAGAAATATTCATCATGTGGTATATACAATTTTAAATAACAAAGTTTTGCTGTAGACAAGGCTCTTCACATGAAAATAGAGCAAAGGTTTTCAAATTTTGATTCACATTTGCTGTTTGTTTGACCTTCACTGCCACCAAAGTCCATATTTTACTGAATTACACAAAAAGGGTTGACACGTTTGCCTGAGGACCTTTCAATTTCAAAGGTGGATTTTGCATGTAGACAACAACCTAGTAATTTCCCTTGGTGCAGCAGCTGAGCACACTCGTCTGTGCAATCACAAACTGAAAGGGTTATCTAGTCCCCTCAGAATGCCTCACAAACATCACTCAAATACACCTAATTTTGCCCAAGGCTCTCTTCACCTGCTTGAAAACTAGAGCAATGCATTTGCAAATATTTTCAAGAATTCCCACTTCTCTGAACCTGCAGTAACTATACATCCACAGAGGCATGTCACATTTCTTTGAGGACTATGGGAAATATTATTGAGGCCTTCAACATTTTTTTCTGACTGTAACAATTACAAATGTCATGGTAGAAAAATCACACACTCCATCAGGGGCCCTGTAGCACTTTTTAGAGGGTGACATTGCCACATGTGTTTGCTGCTTATTTATTAATTTTCACTTTTCTCTGCATAACGTGATTCATGAATATTAATGCTGCCTCATGGTGAGAACAGTTTGCAGTACTCAGTGGGCTGTGAGAAGACATGAAACAAAGATGGGAAAAGTCATAGCATGAAGTGGGAGCTGTGGGCTTTCGTTGCTGTAGATGACTCACTGAAATAACCACTTTATAACAAATTTGACTTTTTTTTTTTTTTTTACTTTAGGGAAAGAGATTCAGGGAAAAACATCAAGCCAGCCAAAAACAACAATTTACTCGCAAACATTTGACATAATTTTTTCTGACTTGCCAAAGAAATGTCCAAGAAAAGCATCACACTGTTTTCCAAGAAGAGGTTATACTGGAGCTTTGGGCTGACCTATGGTGGGTCTTTACCCTGAGACTAGAGCTGCTTTTAGAACAGGCAGCCAAACTTTAGGTCAGCAGGGATTAATTAGCTTTTTGAAACCCACCCAGCAGATGTCAAGGTAATCTTGGGATGCGGGCTGCAGAGGTCAATGCAATATCTTAGAGCAGAGGGAACAAGAGCTGTTCTCACCAGTGCCCAACTCTCAGCTATGCCAGACATTAGTCCCAAATAGATGTGCAAAACTCCAGTACACAATCAGGCTTTGTTATCAGCAAAGCATATAATTAGGTCACGCTTTTCCTTACTGTAGAAATCACTTTTAACTACATTTCATCCATACAGATCATGGGAATTGCTTTATAGATGGACAAAACTTTCCCTTTACATAAATCAATTTTTCACACATTCAGTGTTCATGTCAGTTTTCCCTTGTCCCCATTTGTCTGGATGAACAGAGCCCGTCCAACCTCAACAATTCTGCAGTGCTGTGCCAGCAGAGGAGGAATCTCGGGCCAACGCAGGAAAAATATGCTGCTCTGTGGAACATTTTAGGGACATTCACCAATTACAGTACAAAAAAAACTAAGCAACATTTTAGTTGTGTCTATAATTTTATAAAAAATTAACCAAGCACATTTGTCCTGCTGCAGGATACAAACTAGTTTTCATCATTAGAATTTGCACAAGAAAGTGAATACTTATAGAGCATCATGACATTTTTATGTGACAATGCAGGTATAGATTATGCATATGTGAGGGTTTACTGCCGTGGTCCATATCTTATGATTCAATCTATAATGAAAACACAACTTCTCTGCATGTGGAGAAGATGATAAGGAGGTTGGAGGGTGAAAACAGAAAGCTTATAGTGTATTCACAACGATGGCTGAGAATAACTGAGTTCACTTTGTTCCTGGTTGACCTCACTGTGGAGAATTGGTGACCTTCTCTGCAGTGGCACAGCATTAATGACTCAGAAAACACAGCCAGACGGAATGCCTCCATTGGAGCATCACTGTGGCCACCATAACACTGCATGTGGACTGTTTTAATAAGCAGGTGCAGCGCTTAAATGTAGGTCTCATCAAATTCAGCAATTAATATGTTTAGAGGCACTTTGATGGTGAGCATTTATTTCTGTAACAGCCCATAAAAAGCATAGAGTTCAGAGTAGTACATACTGCTCTCTCTATCTCTCTTTATTTTTTTCCAGGTGTCCCTGGTTATGATTCATACTCTATAATGGAATCCTATTTTCAAGGAACCAGGATATGTGAAAATGCCACATATATTTCTGCAGAGTTAGTGCTGAACACAGCAAAGATTTCTGGGAGGACCTGCAGCCTGAAGGCTCCTGTTTCCCAAAAGGATCAGCTGAACTTTTGTCTTGTATTATAATAATAACTAACTCTCATTCCGATCAACAGTGCTAACAATATCATTTCAGTTTCAGAAAGACTGTGTGTGTGAGTTTTATATCAGACTGTCTGAGGTGGAAACATTTCTCATGTTGTTTTGTAACATAGGCACTTTATTTTAATATTCAATGCATGCTGTATGTATTGAATATTGAAAATTCAGAAACAACATAACAAATTGAAGCTGGAAGCTAGTGCAAACTGCATCACTTTTTAAATCTACATTGCCTTTTTTTGCATGCCAAGGTGCCCCAGATACATTATATCATGTTTGTTGTTACTATTCACTGTAAATGTAAAACTGTAATAAAACGGTCAGTTTCAAGACACATCTCAGAACTGCTCAACAACATATCATGATGGAAATGCACATGGATTCCAGTTGTAGAATTTCATTATTGTTTTTAATCTCTGTGAATTACAGCAGGTAACATTTTGTTCAACACCTATTTTATGTCCATCTGCAAAATCTGGATGTTTCACTCTACTGTGAACATCACTGGATGTTTCTCATTAAATCCTCTTACCCATTAGAGACTCAGCATTCAACACTTTGGAATATTGTGTGTGGCTTGTTGATGCTTTTCCTTATAGTACATGTCAGGTACAAATAATGAATACCATCTACTAGATGGAAACTATGCACAGATAGAAGGTCAGATTTTTTTTGATAATTGGATTATAGAAAAAAAATAAATGCATGTATGTATTATTTAATTCTTTAACTTTTTTCAGTCTCAAAAATGTGATATATATTCTGTTTATTTGAACCGAAGGAACTAGTTAAGTCAAATATGAATGAATGGTTGGAGCAGCTGTATGAGATGAAAGGCATAAATTGTTGCTCCTCAGAGGAAAATTCTCTCTCTCTCTTTCTCTCTCTTTTTTTTCTTTTTTTTGTCGCCTTCAACATGGTAGCCAGAGGACAAGGTCATCAAAAGAAAAGCACAGTATAGAGATTCACTGTCTTGCTTGAGGACACTTCAAGGGCTTGTACAGTTGAAAGAGAGCTTTCCTGCTCACCATGAGGCTGTGATACTCTATAGTGTCTTTGTTCGTGCTCATCTTGACTATAAAGGTCAGAGAAAGAAAAAGGAAATTACTTTGTCTCACTGATATTTGAAATGCAATGACATTGTTTTGTGAAACTGAATTGCTGAAGACTTCATTGTGATTTAAAGAATATAGAACCCATCTAAAGGAGTAGGGAACCTGGGTGCAAAGGAATTTACATTTACAGTTAATCTTACTTCAGCACCTTATTTAAAACTGCTTATCTAAAAATGCTCATACCTATTCACTTAAAGTGCAGCTTTTTCTTCCACTACTTTTTTCCTTCCAACCTAAATAGTAATTGTTCATGTCAAGTACATGCCAGACTGTCACTCCTGCTATGCACCATAGCTAACATATACACCAAGCAACTCATTTGTTTCATTATCATCATAATTTGTAACTACAGACATTTCTCTTTCTGCTGTTTGAAAACTGAAACAATGCATGTTGCCAGAGCTCTTTGTGCAAGAATAGACCTGACTATTGTTCAGCCTGTAAAGTGTGTGAAAAAAATATTATTCAATGTCATACAGAGTTATCCTAAAATGCTTAGTCTCTTCAGTTTGAATCCACTTGTGAAAAGTGGTAAATGAATTCCCGGCAGTAAGCTTTTCATTTTATACACTTTGACTAACGAATGTAAACGTACAATTCCTACCTAGGAATCTTGTTTTAGGTTTCCCTTCTTGCTGATACTGACACTATTATTAATGCAGGGGAATTGAGCACAGTAATAATGATGAAGAAAATGAGGAAAGAAACATTTTTTAAAAAAATCAGCAGTGCACATTAAAGAAGTCTTGTTTTTGTAGTTTGTGAACATCAGCTACATCAGCGGTGGCTCATTCATTTACAAATTTATCATCCAGGTCCAAGAAAACTACAATAAACCACAACATTGTAATTAATTACTGAAATAAAGTAAATTAAAAGTCAGATTCACAGTGCATTCACAGTATTGTACTTAATTTTCATCTTTCCTTTGTGCTTCAAAGTTTGTGTAAATATTTGAAATGTGTTTTGATGGCCCTCTCCAGATATGATGATCTCAGCTGTGTTTCATGTTCTATCAGCCCTGTAGCTGTTATTATGGATTGTGCAGTTTATTATCTACAATGAAAAAGCAGTACTGCAGCAGCCATCATCTTACATTGTGGGATTCAGCTGAGTGGATATTACTGTTAGAGACATAACACTGTTTACATGAAGTTGGAGCTGAAAATAGAGGACACAGCCTCTGCATATTTGATGAACATAACATTATTCCAGTTATCAAATGATCTGATTTGTGCTTGTTTTTATTCACAGTTTATGCACAATGCACTAGTGTTATGCAAGTCAGGGGATCTGCTGCATATTTGCATTAATCCTCCAAGCTGAGCTGAAACTATTTTGAATCACTATCATCATCAAGAAAGAATCTGATCTTTATGTTAAAGAGATGCAAATGAAAACAAGAAAGACTCTGACCTTTTCTCTGTCGTGGTTAGTATTTTTAAACATTAGATGATCTGTCTCCTATCAAGAAAAAGAAGGCTCAAGGAGAGATTATGTGGGTTTTCAGCAGTTTATCATCAGTTCCCACTGAGTAGTTTTCTAGAATATAGTGATCAAAATATGATGGATAGCTTTCACTTTAGCCCTCGTCTGCAATCCCTCTTGGCAGCACCCACAGAGGTATTCATTCGCACTCGGCTATGTGGGCGTTAATGTGAATGTACGTCGCCATGCAATCTGTCATGCTTGGTCATAGCACACCGGGGAGCAATTAACTTTAATCAGACTTCAACTGGGTCAGTAATTCCAAAAGCAATCACAATACTCCAGACATTCTGACATTAAATGTAGACTCGGCACAGAGTCTGTTCCTTCAATAGCTGATTCAGTTTTGTTTGCCATGATAATCAAGTTTTCAACTGAAAGTCCAGTTATTTTGTCTATTGATGTCAGGAAATGGCAGAAAGCTTTTGTTAGTATGTTTACATGATTGTTTTCACTTTGGGCTAATCTTATAGTCGGAGTCCGCACATCATTTTGCAGGTTTTTACATTGGATGCCATTCCTGATGCAACCCTCCCCAGTTTTGCAAAGGCTTGGTACCAGCACTCAGAGTGCACTGGCTTGTGCCACCACAGTGGCTGAGGTTTTGTGGACATTTTGGGGATTTAGTGTCCAGGGACACTTTGACACCTAGCCATATGTCAAAGGGTGAAGATTTTACCAACTGCTGCCTCTGGTAATTTTATATGATTCATAATTTAGTTAATGTTGGCCATCACCACACACATAATAATCATCACAATTTGGGAGGAGCCCAAAGGCCATGAAGAAAACTTTTAAATTTAAACTGATGAAAGGGCTACATTTTCCATGGTGTAGTACCCCTTTTACAGTTAAAGTAATCATTAGGATTCTGTGGGGCTGATTTTACATCATTTTTTTCTTTGTAGATTTGAGTTACTGTATGTGTGTGCTCATACTGTATGTGTGTGTGAAGTCTTTGTTTACATCTGTTCCAGTGTGCCACATTCATTGTGAGTGAGCATTTATTTGATAAAGGCTTAGGGGGATTTCAGATGAATCATGTTACCCCGTTGTTTTATGCTCCCTGCTTGATTTTGGAAGGTGGGCTGAAGATTAGAAACAGCTCTGCAACATTGCACTGGTCCTATCCCTGAGCCATGTGCCCTTTATTTGACTTCCTAACTGATTTTATTTATTTATGATTCAAGCTGACCCTATAAATATTCAGATTCAAAGGCAATTTGCCCATAATCATTCAAAATGAACTTGTCCTCTGTTAACATAATAATATATAAGTCTAACTGTGACGCTTTCTGACACACCCTGGTGATTCTGCATTCAGCATCACCCTACAAGGCTCCTTCACCTTGAAATGAAAGCTTCACATTAAAAAACCTGATGCTAATCTAATCTCACACATTGAAAATAAAGTTTCTCTTCAGAGAAATCTGGACTTCATTATATGTAGAGTTAAATCTAGAGAAGAGATGGTGATTTCATCCTGTTAACAATATAAGGGACTGGTCTGTGTATATGTGAAGCTTAAGATCTTATCTCGACTGAATATGAATGCTGTGCTTGTATTAAAAAAATCAATAAATCAATATTGTCAGTGAACATTTTATTGTGAGGACTGCAGCAACCTCACATGGAAATTCCAGGGCTTGAAGATTGTAAATGCTTATGGAAATGCCTTTGTGTAGGACAAATAGGCTGTAATTTAACTGGACTAGATTTCAGTATGTATAAGATTCCAGGTTGAAAGACAAATACTGCACCTGTTTGTGTGAGATTGATAGTTATGACCTACGTTACATGATATCCTGCTGCTCATGCTTATCTGATGGAGCCTCAAGCCGACACATTACTGAGAACACTAGAATCCTTATCAATATTCACTCTGCATCCTGAACCACTGTGAACAGATGGCTTTGCTGTTCTTTTTATATAAACCCACAAGAAATTGTGACAACTTTTGCATACAAAACACAATGATGGCTCAAATAATGGAGTGTCACTCCACATAATGTCCACTCTTCTGATGGATTTGGGCTCATAATGGATTCTTAATTAATGCTTGTAAGTTCTGAAAGGCGCCGGTCCCTGCACCAACGATAAGGCTCTCTAAAAGCCTCACACTCGCTTTTTGGAATCAGTGGGCATGAACGTGATGATGATAATGTTGATCGTGATGATGATAACAGCTCTATTCAGATTCATGTATTTCTGTGCAGGCACCAGTCTGCCATACATCCATCTGTGTTCTAATATTCTCTAATCTGGACTGAGAGCATCATTTGTCTTAAGCCTCAGAGGCACTTGACATTATAGGCCCATCGGCTCGCATCTCAAAGAGAGGCTGACAGAAATCTGCCAGGAGATTCGGAGCCATCTGAGACAGCACTGATCTGTCACAAGTCTCTTCTTTGTGTAGTTTAAAACTTAACCACTAAGATGACTTTTGGAAAACTCAACTTGTGGTCTGCAGCCAAACCTCTACTGTACAGTGCATGGGGAAGCCAGTCGCCAGGCTGCGGCATGCTGGAAGGAGAAGATGAGCAGATTATTCACTGAATAGTGCAGCGTGATGGGCTTTGGCCCATTTAGCAATTTATCCGAAGTGATGGGATCAAAGATAGAAGGAGACAAAAAAAGCACTTGAATTGATCTTGTGTCTTTTATATCTAAAATTATGCAACTCTGCATACCTTCAGCACCACATACTGTGATTTCTGGATTGTTTTTGATCACAGTTGATGTAAAGAAAAAAATAAATAGATGATAATTGCTCTTAAGTTTAGTCTTTTTCATTCGCTCCCTTCCTGGTTCAACCCGTCTCTGAGAAAAACCTGCCCTGCTGCTATGTCTGATAAATGTCACAAGAAATGATTTATTTCCACCAGATACCCATAACGTCACTCGTCTGTCAAATTCATTCGTTCTGATCAAGGAGCAATTTCAGCAGATACACTAGAAGAGATTTTTTTATTTAGTTTTTGACATTTTTGCCAATATGTCTGAAATGCAATATATGCAAATTGAACCTCTCTAATCAGCATCTTCTTTGGTTAAATTGGTTCAAACATTTTTTTTCCTCTCATCTGACAGTCTGTGCATCTAATTTTGGTCATGAAAATAGCCTTATTATTTTCCTGATAAGGGTATGCCTATTGAGATGTCACTATTGTGTTCTCATGGAGCAATCAGCCCATCCATTCAATTTGGATTCAAAATATCACTTTCACTTCTCAGGGGAGATTGTTACCTCTCCACAGTATGTAGGTACATGTGCAGATGCATTCATATGCACACAAGCAAGCACCTTATCATTGTCATCTTGAATAAGACTTGAATGATCGATGGTTTTGCAAGGCCAAATAGGAACACTGAGTTCTCTCACCCAGTTCCTCCAATTTCTTGCTGTCTGCTGCAGAAGAAGGAGAAACTGTGGCATCTCTGTGTGGTGTTGATTTTTCTCCTTACTTAAAGATAGAACAATGGTTGGTCTGAGTTAGAGGTCAGTGAGACTTAACAAAATCAAAGACATACACTTTATATACCAATACTTGTGCTGATGGGTGGTTCTGATCTGCTCCTGCATGGTCCCTGACTTCCTCTATGGGTGTGTTCCCCCTGAGAGGTCGAAAAATGAACAGCAGAAAAGCCGATCTGGGGAACTGTTACCAAACAGCTGCACTGTGAAATTGATATTAATTGAAATTGATTATTCAATCTGGGACACATGGGTCATTAATTTCTAATCTCTTCCTTCAATCAATAATATATCCCTCTCCATGAAGGTTTTTTTTTTTTTTTACAGCTTTTAACTCTTATTTATGAATAAAATGATTACAGTGATTGCATTTCTTAATTAAACCCGATGACTTCCTTGCCTCATCATTATTTTTTTTTTTTTTACTTCATGTGTGTTCAAGAGACAAAAAACATTAATCTGAAAGAAAATAAGTAGGAGTAGGAGGAAACTCCTTGAACTCACTCTGTCACATCAAAATGTTTGCACTTCAATCCTGCTATACCAGCTTGATTAATTTTAATGTCAGAGATTAATGTGTATCTATCTATTTTTTCCTTAGTGGTTCTGCTTTTTTTATATATATCAATGTAGGGAGGAGACAGCACAGTATTTGAGATGATTAATAGAAGACTCTCAGGTCATTTAACACACCCTGTAACAGCCATTGTGGCAAAGTTTCAGCTTCATCTAATTATCTAATTATCAAGACCTTCATGTTGACACATTAAAGTTTCAGTGTCCCACTTAAGCTACCAGTAGTGTGTACATATGTACTGCTCAACAAGTCCTCTACCATTATTGCCACGTAGAATCTTTGTCCTAACCCCTTTCATATGACAAAAGTGAGTAATAAAATTTGTTGTAAGACGTTGTCATTTGGCAGACATTTGTTTCTTTCTTTCTCTCTCAGGTTCTGTCTCTAAAAAAACATGGTTAGGGTTAGTAAAGGTGTACATTTTTAGCTTTAAAAATTGACTGACGAAGCTGACCTGTGTATATGTAGATATGAAGAAGTCACATGATAGGATTATAAGTAGTGTTATCCCGATTTCCGGTGAATTTATTGGTACACTGTGTAAAGCTATCTATTGGACTCGTGGACAACTCGTGTAGGACTTAGCAAGGTTTATTTTGAATTATATGGCTGATGCCTGTGATTATTTCTCTCCACAAGAGACAATAGTAAATAGGGGGAACAATAATGGTTTGGATTTGATGAGGCACTCACAGGTGTTAGCAGTAGTGAGCATGGTAAGTATTAGCTACAGTAGGAATAGACAAAATAGCTGACAGAGAAAAAATAGTGTCTGCCCTTCCATCCTCTGCGTGGTCAGGTAGATCTGAGATGGTGATGCAGATAGAGACACAATGTCGCGCCCTTTTGGCATCAGGGAAGTCTAGAGAATTGGGTTTAAAAACAGCAGAATATTTCACCCAGATATCCAAAATCAAGAGCCATGGTCCAGGTTTTAGGTAAACAGACCTTTAATGTCCAAACAGAGTTATCCAATTATCCACTAAGAGCTTTAAGAAAAGTGGACTCCAGAGGTCCAATCAGGTTCTTAAAGGCTAACTGTCATAACTGGTAGACTGGTGGGCAGAGCAGACAATCTGGCAGTTTAAGTGTGTCTGGGGAACTGCGTATATAGAAAGAGAAGCAGGTGTTAGTAATTAAACTGATTGGATGTAACTGGAGTAAGTATATAATCAAACAGCAAGCGGGTGTTTCAAAATAAAAGCATGAAACTGGAAGTCATGCTAAAACCCTGACACCTGCCATGTGAGGCAACAGTAGAAGACTGAAATCAACCAGTCAGTATTGTTCGTTAGTATACTTAATTATGTCACAACTTTGGAATCAATACCCTTGGTACACAGCCATGGAAAAAAATTTGAACTTTGACATAGCTGTGACTAGATAAATGAAAAACCTCAGTAAGCTTCATTTATTATGTTTCATTTGTGCAAAATCCTTATTCGAATGAATCCAACTCACAATGAGTTCTCACCACTAGTCATTTTATGTGGACATATAAAAATGACACAAGCTGCTTCACGCAGAGTGGTTTGCCACAATACAGCCTGATTGGGCGTTGATTATGTTTGTTGGTTCAACCTTAATTATCCTGGCTCTTTGGTACACATCTTGTCCCTCTGATTGCTGACGCACATCACCACGAGGTTGCGAAGAGTAGCATCCTGTGCATGTCAACAGCAGCATTTCAAGTGTAGAGGCTCCTAATGATCATTTCCTAACACTTCAGGCTGCTCTGGATTTGATTTGGAGTGTGTATGCACGTATGTGTGTCTTACTGGAATGGTAGCCTTTTCAACACATTGCTTTTTCATCAACTAGCCCATATTCTTGAACCACGATTCTGAAAATTCATAAGATGTTTCTCTGCTCACTCACCCGTGGATTACATGGATTTAATTGTCTGATTTGCAACAATCATGATATATAAATAATTTTAACCTTAGATTTCTACATCATAAAGTAGATGTACCATAGATAAATGTATGTATGTATGACTGACCAAATTCATAATCGCTCAAACTAACAAATAGTGGTTGTCATTACATCTTCTTAAGATTTGCGATAACATGCATGAAAATCTTCAGTGTAACTTTTCAAAAATAGTTTCAAATGAGGAGCAGGAGCCATGGGAGCCATACAAACATCTATCTTAAGAAATCATAAAGATAAAATAATAATGTAAAATTAGCCTTGATATGTTATAAGCAAAACAGCATTTAAATGAAGACAATCATAATCAGCGAATCACATTTTTGTTATCTTTCAGTACTGATCCTACAGAGACAAGAAGCTTTTGAAACAGAGGTACCCTGTGAGTTTTTGACCAGCTTGTAGAGTAATATATTTAATATAAATGCATTTATGTGAAGATGCAGAGAATATTGCCTACAAGCATGTGTGCACAATATGTGCACAATACATTGCTTCAATCATCTGCCAAAATTAATTTGCGTTGAAATATTTTTAGGTATTTTCACAGCAATAACCATATACAATGGGTTTTGATTAAATTTGATTAATTCATCACAGAGCATGTCATTTGATTCACTTGTAACAACTAAGAGCAATTATATATACCTTTTATATTATACATATATAATAGTGTGAAATTTAATAGCCATTTAATTTTCAGCAAACTCTTCATTTGATTTAACTTTTATCCACACTATACATGGATGCTAGAATTTCTATCCACTTACACCTTCATGAAATATTACATAATGAGCTCATTTAACATCAACACCATTTGGACGGAATAACCATTATCTAAGAGCGGGTCTGTTCGATTAGGTAAGTAACACTCACAGCGCTGCATGGTCTCAGGTATCCAGAGAAGAAATAGTGCTGATTTCACACTCCACTCCCCTGACACAGACACAGACTCAGACATTCAGTGTGGAGCCACGTGTCTGTAAGAATGTGACACAAATCCAAATAATTCATAAATGACCTTGTCTAGTGGTGTTGCTTCAGTCCTCTGATGAGCACATGTCACGGCAAAGGATTGTCTAATAAGTGATGCACTGGAAAGCCTGGCCAGAGATTCCCTAAAGCAATTCTTTTGTAATTGATGTTGTGGCATAAAATGGTTCTCGGTGGGCCAGGCTGATTAGGTTGTGTTCTTTTGTTGCTGTCTAGCTGCTCGCCTCTCACAAGCAGTCATTCACCAGGTGGAATGACAGCTCCACACGCAATTATCCCATTAAGCTTGTTTCTTGTGTATCATGTCTTCTGTTTCTCATCTGATTTCTAAATTTGTGTTTGCACACCAGAAAGGCCTGTGTATAAATATTAACGGCTGATTATTGACTTTCACTTGCGTTGATGAACAGTGGTGAACACAAACACAAACAAGCTGCTGAAGTTTATTTCAGGCTATTGAATGCAATTTATAATTAATGGGAATGAATATTGTGGGAATTTTTCTATTTTTCTCTTCCTCTCCACTTCTGTCTCATTGTGTATTCACTGCCACATGGACTCTGGGGACTCAATGCAAATGTCCTGGTGCTCCACTTACTCTTCGATCTAACAGGGTTCATCAAGTCTAATCAGATGTGTGCTCTGTTGCTTCCCCCTCCTCGACACAGAGACGGAGAAAAGGACAGAAATATACACCATTTCATTATCTATGCAACCTTACAATTTCTCAAAGTGCTGTAGAGTATTCAGAGGCACTGCTTGAGCATTGCATACTGTGTAATAATTCACATTATCATAAAACCTGTATAGCGAATAAATTATGAATATAGTATTTTTTTTGGATTACTGTGCAGCTGCCCACTAGTAATAAAATCAGTGACCCTTGCACTGTACGAAGCATATGCTGTAGTTATCTGACAATTATTGTAATTCTTCAAAATGAGCTTACAAAGTGTTTTTGATCACTAGTGAGCGACATCTGTACTGTTGTGTGACGCATTTGTGCTGTACTGGGGTGTGGGAACGGTTTTGTTACTTCATTGTTGTATGTGACATCTAAAAAGAACATTTCCCTAATGAAAGTAGAAGCAGTGTCGAAGTCAGTCTCTCATTCTCCATGCCGAAGATTTCATGCTGCTTCCTCCACTTTGGGTGGTCTGACTCACAAGGACACCTCATTTTGCTGTTTTCAAACAATAATCTTCTGCTTATAACTAAAAATGAACAGAATAAAATCACTTTTGACAAGTGCATTTGATTTTTTTGCATTAGTTGTAATTTAGTTTGTAAATCAGTTTTGCTTTTTATCTTTTGCATCTTATATGTTTGTATCAGATGCAGAAAGGATGCTTTTTGTAATTAATGTTTTCCTGTGGGAAGTTCCATTAAAGTCATAAATGTTAGATCTAGTTAATTATCTTATATTTAACACTGAAAAAACACATTTAATCAGAAATTCACCCCAAACACCAGAACTGCCTTCTTTCAGTACATCTTTCACTCCTCTTATTCTCAGCACATCTACAATCGATACAGCCTCACTTCCTAATGAATGGCATTCATCTGGCACCCTCACTAATGTCATTTTACAATGCATCATAGTGGCTAATAAACTCAGAATTGATTTGTGCTTATACAAAAACACATCAGGCGGAAACCATCACATTGGTAATAAATTGATGCTGATCTGTACGTGGGGACAGAGCAGCCAAATGCCATCAGAATTTTATTTATTTATATTTTTTTCCTATTGGGAGGCTCCTCAGTGGTGCAATCAATCTCGGTGCAGAGCCTTTTGTTCTCTGAAGTAATAAAACAGAATATTGATTTATTGATGGGCGACAGTTACCTTTTGCCTCCTCCTCCTGTTCTCTGCTTCGTTCCACTGTCAGGTCCTCAGGGAGGAAAAGTTTGGTCTATATAGAAGCAGAAGCCTACATCTGGCCGCAGTGCGTTGCACACCCAAACTTACATTGAGACTGAAGTTCTTTGTGAAAATATAGTGCAAGAAATATTGATCTAAGCAAGTAGATTTATTCTGAAATAGGTCTGGATCTGGACTGGGGACTTAGTGTTGCATACAAATATGTTTGTTGCTTTTGCTTACAAATAACAAAATGGGTCCTGACCTAGTGGATAAACACTTCATTCAAGTTGTCAAAGTAAATGTATCAATAATTGTGTGAATGTGAGCAGAAATTAATATAGGAATAAATGCTGATTTATATACCTACTCTATATTACCTTATTTTTACAAATTTAATCTTCATATGGAGTCCTATAGTTTGTTTGCAACCCTGCAAAACTGCGAGAACGTAATCCCAATTTCTGCAATCAGGATTACATTTTTGTAGTGCAATCATGTTGTCAGACAATGTATTTCATGAATGAATGAAATGTCACACTAATTAAAAGGAATTGAGGTGCAAGGAGGTAGTTGGGGTGGGTGGCGGGTGTATAACGGGGAGGCCTGGCAAGCTGCAGACCCGAGATCAACCTGTGTGAGGTTAGGTTTAGGCATGAAAAATGTATTGGTTAGGCTTAGAGACAGATCATGTTTGTGTTTTTATGCAGACATTGTGTGTCAAGTGATCTGTTGTATATTTCACTAGTAAAAATCATTCAGAATGCTGTGTCTGTAACCAAGGCCATGTCACTCCATTTCTCATATCTCTGCCCTGGTTTTCAGTCTGTTAATAATAATAATAATAATAATAATAATAATAATAATAATAATAATATGCCTTTGTTTAAACATCACTACATGGCTTTGAGGATCTTGCTGCATCTCAGGTGTTCTGCTGAAATATTAACGCAGAACATATTCACAAAATGAATTGAACACAGGGTACATACAGATTATGCTTAGGGTCTATTTGCAGTTGGGCTCCAGCTTTGAATGAAAACTGTTAATTTTCCTAAAGATTGCTTCAAGCCAGCCAATGTCACCATCAATTTAATTGTTCTGTCTTTTTTTCAAATTTCCTTTTTGTTTCAGTTAAAACAGAAGGAAAAACCAAACAGAAATAATTTCCAATAAATCACAGAGAATTGAATCAAGGATATTTACAGTGAATTGGACCATCTTTTCTTGCCTCTGATACCTCTGATTGACAGATTACTAAAGGTCAGTGCTTCTCTAATCAAAGCTCCCTTTCTGCCACCCACTCACACTGTCATAAGGAAGGCTGCATGGAGTCACTGGTGAAATAAAAGGCCAGAGTATCTACAGTATAAGCTCATGCTAATGAATTATGACTAGCTGCCTCTGCAGGATGGGCTGTTAGAACTGTGTCTGGTAATTGCACAATGAGCTAAGTGCTGTTAAACATCACAATTATGGGTACACTACCTGGGGATCTTTTTATTCTGCTGGAGGAGGACAATGCACTGTAGGGAGGGCAGAATTATTCTTCACTTTTCCATTTCCATTTTCTTTCAACACCATCCATATCACAGACAGCATGGATGTTTAATTATTCTTTTGGATGACGATGTCTAAAAAAGATATCAATGTTTTAGTCCTGTGGCTTTCTGTTTTGTCATTCATTCCCTCCTGTACACAGAGGTATAAAAAAAGTTTGACTATCTGAGGGTTTGCTGCCAGCTGTGAGAGACCATTTTCAGGCAATTAATGCTTTCAAAGTTAAAACAAAGTCACCACAGACACAACTGGAATTGCTATCTTCCATTCCTTTAGAGTTGCTCTTTTCATGCTGTGGTGAAACACTCATTTCCTCTACGTAATTGACACTGGATCAAAGAAAAGGCATGCTGACATTTGGCAATACATTCCACCACTTACACATCTTATCAAACACTACTCAACCATGTACAACCTGCATCCAACGTAGCTTTTGACATGAGCTGGAGCTGAGAGGAACAGCTCACGAATACAGGTGATGACTGTTAACCTTCACAGGTGCTTGACTTCCCTAAGTCTGCAGTGTCACTAAGACGCATGTTAACAGATTAGATGTGGCATTTTATACCTGACATTAATAATGCAGATAAAATCTTTGACCTACAGTACAGAGGCACAGCAACATTTGATTAGAGACTGAACAAAAAAATCAGTCTTTTATCTCTTTTACATCAGTAACTTATTAAAGATTAATAGGGATTCATGAAATTATTTTAACTTTATCTTGTTAACTGTCAGTTTA